>CAUYQV010082359.1:0-100030 GCA_963574575.1 Galagoides demidoff
GTTTTTGCTGTGTCCCCTCCAATCTGAGATTGCCTTTTGTTTTGTTTTTTTTTTTTAGTTGCCGCGTGTGTCCTTGACCCCCCCCCCCCCCCCCCCCCCCGCCAGGTCCAGAAATGTGAGACGGTGAGCTTGCTCCTCACAAAGGTGATGGTTTGTGTTTTTTTTTTTTTTGAGATAGTTTCCCTTTGTTGCTCTGGATGGAGGTGTCACAACTCACAGCAACCTCAAACTCTTGGGCTCAAGTGATCCTCTTGCCTCAGCCTCCTGAGTAGCTGGGACTACAGGCCCCTGCCACAGCGCCTGGCTATTTTTAGAGACGGGGTCTCACTCTTGCTCAGGCAGTCCACCTGCCTCAGCCTCCCAGAGTGCTCAGATTACAGGCGTGAGCCACCGGGACTGGCCACAAAGTTGATTTTTAATTGTTACTATCACTTGAGCATCTTCCTCCTGGGGGGCCGTCCAACTTCCAGGAAGGGGGGTCCCGCTGTGTGTCTAGTCTAGTGCTGGCAGTAGATGGGAGACTCTGGGAGTGGACACCAGGACCCTGTCCTTGAGGTGTCCTCAAGCTGGCTGGAATCCTGGGGGCCCTGTCAGAGAGGCTGAGGCCAGGCTGCAGGGATATGTGCCCCACCCCTGCTCAGCCCCTGGAGGTGCAGCTGCTGCTGTTAGGGCCTGGTTTCCCTGGCCTCAGACTCCCAGACTCAGAGAGGGAGGGCCTGGGCCTACATGTCTGCCTGTGTGTTGACCTGGCCCCTCCTTCCTGCTCAGTGAGCTGAGTTGAGACTTGTTGGCTGTATGGGAGGTTGAGGCAGCCAGGAGGGTAAGAGCAAACCTCCCACCTGCCTACTGTCCACCTGTGTCTTCACACCCATCTGGCTCCCACTGGCCACTGGGAAGCAGAGCTGAGCCAGGCTCAGCCTTCAAGGGGAGGAGAGTGGTGCCTGGGGCCTGGGAGGGACCCCAGTGCTACCACTGGACAGGGCGTAACCTTGGACCAGATATGTTAAAACCTGTTTGGGCCTTAGTTTTCTTATCTATAAGAGAGCGCTGACCTCCATCTGGGGTAGAGATCGTGTGAGTGTGGTGTGGGAGGTATACTTACAGGCAGAGGGGATCCAGGAAGCATCATCAGCTCAACCTGGCGTGGGCTGGGCCTTCTGAACTGGGTCATGGAGGATGAGCAGGAGTTTGCATGGGAACACCAGTCTCTATGTGCTCACACCTGTGTTTCGGCTCTGTGCCACGAGGCTTCCAGGGAAGAGCTCCCTGAGGCTGGTGTTTCTGTGTCTAAGATACCAGTGTGCCTTCCGCCATGGGCTCTGGCTCCAAGACCCTGGGTGTTCTTGTAGTGAGATGTCTCACTACATCTGACCACAGCTTGAACGAGGGAGGAGTGTACCCCTTGAACTCCAAGGAGAGATGAGGTGGGCCTGTTTCATTTGGCTACACTAACTGTCCGCCGGCCCTGAAGGTGCCAGGGAGACATACACAGGGCTGCTGTGTTACCAGTGCTCAAGGGGTGCCCCACCCCACCCAGAGCTGCTCTGATGACGGATAGTCCCGCTTTCCCAGGGCTGCCAGGCTCATGGGGGAGACAGGTCTGCAGGTGGTTGAGGGGATTTGGGGCTCATGAAGGGTGGGAGGGAAATGTGAGGTGGGGCTGCAGAAGGGATGGCAGCATTGGGCAAGACCGTAGGTGGCACTGAGCAGAGGGAGCCCACCCCTAGAGCTCCTCTGACAGCCAGGGCGGTTGCCTACCCAAGGTGTTGGCCAGCGAGTGAGGGGTGGGGGTTGGATGGGGTCAGAGGCAGGGTCCTGTGCATGCCCAGTGGAGGCTCTGCTGTTGCCTGGAGGCTGTGACCATAGGGTCAGGATGGTGGATTTAAAATAGGAGTGACAACGAGGAGTGTCTAGGGTCCCCTTGAGGCCTCCAGAGCTTTGGCCTGAACACCTGGATTCTGTGGAGAGAGCAGGTCTTGGGGGCCATGTGGGATGTACAGAGTCCAGGCTATGTGTGCCCCATGGAGGAGGCTGGGTGGGCAGCATGTGTGCAGGGTTGGGAGAGGCCTGAGCCTGGAGGCTGGAGGAGGTTGGGGAGGAGGTGCTGGAGTGGCCCAGCTTGGGGGCGGGACCTATCCCTGCTTCTCCTTCCTCAGGGCTGCATGGAGGTGGCCTGATTCCTGCTGGGGAGGCTTGTGCCCTCCGTCTGAGGGCTCCCTGGACACAGAGCCACAGTGCTGGGCCCGTGAAGCAGCATGGTTGGAGCCTCGGCTTTACCCTAAGAAGAGGGGGGTGGCCTGGCTGTGCTGTGGTGTGGCCCCAGCTCAGGGTTTCTGCTCTCTGATGCAGCCTTGTGTAGCAGGGGGCACTGAGAGTGGTGTGGGTGTCTGAGATTGCCAGCTAGCAGCCCACTGGTCTGAGGCAGTGCTCTTGGGGAACCTCACTGGACCTGGGGACAGGGCGGTGAGCACCGACATCTGGCTGTCCACGACGCAGGATGATCTCTGCAGCACAGTTGCCCTGCCCAGCCTGCCTGTGTTCTCTGTGGGCCTCCCCGGGCCTCCCTCAGGCTGGACGGGGGATTTGGGGGGGGGGGAAAGCAGTGCATGGGACATGGCCACCAGAAGGCCTTTGATCCCTGCCGACTTACTCCTGGCTTCCCGGGGCTGATGTGGGATGTATGTGGTTTATAGAGAAAAAAATGCCTTAGTGTTTAAAGGGCCCTCTGGTGTCAGGGCATGATGGAGTCCTCCTGGCTTCAGGACACATGGCCACTTCTGCCTCCTAATTGATGGGCCTCCAGCCCAGGTGATGCCCTCCACTCTCTAACCTGGGCTGGTGTCCCCTGGGACATGGGGTCACAGGTGAAGTCGCCAGCAGCAGTAGCTGAGTGCTCAGAAGAGGCGTGTCCCTGAGTGTCTAGCTATAACTGTGGTGGGCAGTCTGGGTATTGGGGGCTTCTCTGCCCACAACCAATTGCCAAGACTTATCTGCATGTGGGCAGTTATTGTGTGTCCCTTGCTGGATAGCAGGGACGCTCACGCTCGGCTGACTGGGCTGGGGAGGGGACGGCTCCTGGCGTCCACGCGGCCTGGATGTGCCTGATAAGCTGTGAAGCTGTTAGCGGAGGGGCAGCCAGTGCCTCCACCCCCTCAGCCTAGACACCGCTCTGCCTGGCCCTGTGGGTAGCAGAGGGGTTTGGAGGGGTCCCTTCCAGAGCTCAGAGGTCCCTCTAGGACTCTGGAGATGGCTGCCTAGTGCCCCCTCCCTGCTGACACCCCCACCTCTCCCAGCTGGGTTTCCTGCAAGCCCCCAGGTTTCCTTGGCTGCCTTTGGGAGAACAAGGAGGTAATTGTTGTCACACTGTTGTCTGTCTCTCGTCTGGGCTCCTTGCTTGGTGTTTGGCAGTTGTGCCAGTGGAGACCTGGGGACTCAGAGCAGGACCTGGGCGCTGGACTGCATGCCAGCTGGGGCTGGTGGAGTCACCTACCCAGAGCCAGCCCAAGGACCTGGAGGCCCGAGGGGTTCAGGGTCCTGCCCATGTGTGCCTTGTTTCTGCCGACCATTTGGTGCTCTTGGTCTGGCTCAGAGGCCCTGCTGGCTGAAAGGCTGGGCCAGGGTGGGGGTGTGCTGCCCCAGGCTGTATTCTTCCTTCCCTGCCTGGCCCTCAGGGCCACACTGTCCTTCCCAGACCCTTCCTCAGGCACTTGGAACCAGAACCACTGGGAGTGAAGGGAGTGGCATGTTCACTTGTGAGGCCAGGTTCCCCTCAAAGTGTGTATGTGTGAGCCTATGTATGCATGATTACGTGTGTGTCTGTGTGTGCGTGAGCCTGTACGTGTGTGAGCCTGTGCATCTCTGTGGGTATATTATATGTATGTCTGTGTGGGTGTGAGCCTCTGCATCTCTGTATGTATAAGCATGTGCGTGTGTACGCCTGTGTTTGAGAGCCTCTGCATGTGCTGGTGTGTGTACTCGTGTGTGTGTGTGTGTGTGTGAGATGTGCATATGGCTGTGTATGTGCACCTGTGTGCATGTCGGTATGTGTGCCTGTGCCCTATGTGAATCAATCTGCATACCTGTGTCTATGTGTGCACCTCTGTGTGATCCGTGATCACGTGTCTGTGCACTCGTGAGCCTGTGTTTTTGTGGCCTAGTGTGAGTGTGCATCTTCCCATGCCTGTGTGTGTGCCTGTGTGCCCTGCACCTGCTGTTACCAGTTCCTGCAAACCCAGGTTTGAGACTACTGCTGCCGCTGCAGCCTGCTACCCTTGGCTAGCTGAGGGCTGAGGGGCGGGGTCCAGGCTGGGGACGTGTGGGCCACATAGGCAGGTACCCCTGGCACAGATGGTGCCAGAAACATAGTAGGGGCCAGATTGGGCAGGACCCCCTGACTGGGCTGTGTTGGGAACCTGGGATTTCTTCCGAGGGCACAGGAGTAGGTGCTGTGGAGGGCTGAGAGCAGATATGTTCTGGAAGACCGAGCTGTCATTGGGAGGTTGGTTTGGGCACACTAGTGATGTCACCCCGACCTTCTGGCCAGTTCCCTAGGAGTGGCTTGGGGCAATGCATGTAGAGCCGGCAATAGGGACTCCTGTATACTCTGGGCCCTGTTCCGGGCCTGGCTGCAGGCCCCACTGAGGTCAACCCACCTGCAGTGCCACAGGCCAACTCCACATGTGGAGGCGCCAACCCAGGCATACCCCAAGTGGAGAGGCCCCTCACTGCCACAAGTAGGGAGGCTATTTGGATGTGTAGGCCGTGGCTCACATGGCCCTCCCTTGCCCACTGGCTGGGGCATCTCAGCCCTGGAAGGAAGGAGTGTGCTTCTGTGTGACTCTGTGCCCTGGGAGAATAAGCCTCTCTCTCCTGAAGCCCTGAAGCCAGGCCCATCATGCACACTCAGTGCAAGCGAGACCGGTGTGAACTGCATAGGCCCGACGGGGGAGGACAGGAAGGAATGCTTCCTCTAATTGTTAGGCGAGGACACCGAGGCTGGGAGCATGCTGAGGACCAACCTTTCTCTGACTTCAGTGTGCCCACAGTCCAGCCCAGGGCCCTGGAGGGGGCAGGAGAGGTGAGTGGCTGGAGCCAGGAGCTGGTTGCATCCTCTTTGCTCCCTTCCTCCCTCCACACTCAGGAGGGGGGCCCTGTACCCCTGTTTCCAAAGGGGAGGCTGAGGCGTCGGGTGGGGGTGCTCAGCGCCTTGCCCAAAGTTACATGGCTCGTTAGCGGCAGAACCAGGATTTGAAGCCAGATTTGTGGGATTCCTCTTTGGGACGACTTCAGCCCAGGGTCCTGGTGTGTGGTTCAAATCCTGGTGGCAGCTGTGGGTGGGGGACATTCCTTGTCTGGGAGGGAACTGGAGCTGAGCCCGCCCTGCTGGGTGGAGAGATGCCTCGTTTCCTACACAAACAACCAGGGCTGGCTGGAGCCATTTTATTTTTATTTCCTATTTTTACTTCCCCGTTGGCTCTTTTTAGCAACTCGGGGTTAGATGGGCCTGCCGCCCTTCAGTCTCCATGTGGCTTCCTGGCTGGGGCTTAGGACCTCGGAGGAAACTGTGTGTGTGTGTGTGTGACATGGCTGGCAAGCACCTGGAGATGGGGAGCTCACTCCCTGCCACGTGGTTGTGTAGGGGGCCCCCTTCCCAAATGCAGGGGCCAGTGTGGAGAGCAGGTGGTGGCAGGGGCTATGCCTTGGCATATGACTCAGTGTTCTTACCCCCCTTTTCTGGTTCTTGCTGGAGGTTGACGTTTGGGGTGATGTGTGCTCTGGGTGGGATGGACCATGGATGTTGGCAGCTATAGTGAGGGTGGGGCTGGGGTTGCTTAGGCCATATCCTCTCTTAGCCCTGACCTGGCCGCTGAGGGGTCCCACTGTGCCATGGGGTCTGTAAAAGCCACTTCAGGATGGGGTCTGTCAGAGCATGTGACCAGCTGGGGCCTGCCTGATTGGGGATGTCTTCCTGAGGGCTCTGTGCTGGGCATTTGGTGGGTAGGGAGTCCTGATCCAGAAGACCAGGCTGGAGAAAGCCACAGGTGTGCTGTGGCTCACAGGCCTGAGTGCGGTAGGGACAGGGTTTGACTTGAGGCATTCCAGAGCCCCCATGGTAGCCTGTGGACCCCACCCCAAGTCCTGGGTTTATAAATGAGGCCTGGGCTCAGAGAGGCCAAGCAGATCCTTAGGGCAAGCATCTGTGGGCATGTGGGGACCAGTCCTGGACCCATCTCCCCTGTTTTGTGCACAAGGGGACTGAGGTGTAGAGAGCTGGGGCCCCCAGCTGGCCAGGCCCCGCGCCCAGGACCCACATTGCTACCTCTTTGCCTTCAGTGCCGTGACTGCAGAGTGAGGGCTTGGTTCAGGATCTGCCGTGGGCCTGAGAGGTGGGGGCTTCAGGGTTGGAGGAAGAAGCCCATGTGGTTCCTGAGGGGCTGAGAAGGCTGGCGTGGCAGCCTCACAGTGCCCAGGGCCCTGGTGGTTTGGGGGGGGGATTCTGGCCTGATAGGAGGGTGGATGATAACTGTGGAGGAACCCGCCTGGCGTCCCTCTAGCCCGTCCTGCACCGAGTGTAGTGAGTGACCTTCCCTCCTGGCAGGAGGGATGTGGGTGGCGGGGCTATGCAGGTGTCGAGATTGTCGGTTAATCCTTTGATTAGAGGCCAGGAAACCGAATCCTGCCAGTGAGCAGGGGGGTAAGGGGGGGCGCCTCCTCCTTGGAGAGGCCCCAGCAGATTATGGGATTTCCACCAGCCCTGCCTTTGGGGAGGTGTCTTGGGCAGAAGGCATTTGGCCCTTGGGAGGGGAGGAGGGGGTTCCTGACTTGGAGCCTGAGAAGCTGTCTATGGCCATGGGGGTGGGGGTGGGGGTGGCTCTGCTTTCTAAGCTGTGTGACCGGGGGCAGTGTGACTCCCTCTCTGAGCCTAACTTCCTCACCTGTGAAGCGAGGTGATGGCACTGACTTCTAAAGTGGTTGTGAGTTCTCACCGATGGAGGGCCTGCCTTTCAGTTCTTGACAGGACCAGGGAAGACCAGTGACCAGGGGCCCCTCTGAAGCACAGTGCCTTTGTCAGAGGGGTGGGGAGAGGAGTTCCTTCCTCGGGGTCACTGGGGGCTTAAAAAGGATTGCCTGTTAGCGTCTGTGGAGCTGGGGCACTGGAGCAGGGTTCTGCCTTCTGGGAAGGGTGCTTTCAGGGACAGCAAGGTCCAGACCCATCTTGGGGCCCAGAACGCTCAGTGTCAGGCAGGGAGGCCTGGGTGACTGGGTGTCCCGTCATGTCCCCGCCTTGCTCAGTGGCCAGAGGAGAGGTATGTGTCCAGCTTGGTAGTCTCTGTCATGGGCCCCAACCTCAGGGCACCAGCCCCACACCGGGAGTGTGGCTGGGATTCTGAGTTTGTCTCCTGCAAGCGAGGAGGATCTTTCGTAACTGTGGGAAAGAGTATTTCCTCCCTGACTTGGGGTGGTGCCGGGGTCTGGTCAGCACATGGGACATGGCCCGGCGCCCTCTCATGCTTGGGCTGGTTGCTGGTCAGCGCGGGCCCCACCGAGGTGTGCGTGGGCATGCCCTCCTCCCTGCAGGAGGCAGTGGTCTCCCTTGTGGGGAAACTGGCTATGCTGAGGTTCCTGGTGGCTATGCCCAGCCCCGCGTGTTCCCTGCTCTGAGCCTTTGCTCACGCTGGTCCCTCTGCCTGCTGCGTCCAACCCCCTCCTCTCCCCTTCTTCCTCCCAGGCCTGAATCCAGTACCTCCTCCCCTTGATGATGGCCCCAGGGACCTGGCCTGCTGATCAAGGCCACCCCCACATGTTCTGGGCCTCAGTTTCCCCAGCCCCTGCTAAGCATCAACTTAAGAATGCCAGGCCAGACCCCAGACTGTGGGAGGCCCCTCTCCCATCCAGGGATGAAATAAGCCAGCTTGGGTTCTAGCTTAGCATTTGGTAGAGAATTTTGGGGCTCAGCTTCCTGCTTTTGCTGCTGGAAGGGGCTGAGATTTGGGTCCCGCCCTTGTGCTCCTGACTCAGCAGCCACAGAGTGGGGGAAACCGGAGGTTTCTTGACAGAAACCCCAACCCCCCGGGCACCCGCCCAAGGCCCAGATTCCTCTTACAAAGGTGGAAGCGGAGCCCTTGGTTCCTGTAACTGGGGGCTCCTAGCAGGAGGTTGAGGACCTGGCACCCAGGCCACAGACTCCTGGGAGCCCCTGGGGACTGTCTTCTCCCCTCCACACAACTTCCCTGACTATCCTGTGCCTGCTGGCCCTGGACATCTCTCTGTCCTCAAAGAGTCAGGCTTACATTGTTTCTAGGTCCCCACGATGCCCCTTTACCAGCCAGTTTTCCACTCTGACTGTTCTCCACCTGAGTACCACCGCCTCCAGGAAGCCCTCCATGGTTAGGTTCCCTCCGCCCTCCATGGGCACTGCCTCCTGTCCCATCATGCTGGTGGTAGTGACAGGACACAGTCTTTTTTTTTTTTTTTTTTTTTTTTGAGACAGAGCCTCAAGGTATCCCCCTGGGTAGAGTGCCGTGGCATCACAGCTCACAGCAACCTTCAACTCCTAGGCTCAAGCAAGTCTCCTGCCTCAGCCTCCCAAGTAGCTGGGACCACAGGCGCCTACCACAATGCCTGGTTATTTTTTGGTTGCAGCCATCGTTGTTTGGTGGGCCCAGGCTGGATTCAAACCTGCCACCTTAGGTATATGTGGCTGGTGCCTTAGCCACTTGAGCCACAGGCGCTGAGCCAAGACAGTCTTGATATAGGGCCCAGGGCCTGGTGTGACCCAGCACAGTTAGGCAGGGGACGCAGAGTTTGGGGGAGGGGCAGTGACACTCACATGGGGGTCTCTTAGGCCTCTGGGCCATGTGGGGTCAGCATCACAAGGCTTGGTGCCTGGGCTGCAGTGTTGACGAGGGGGGGGGTCCTCTACCCAATAAGGCTCTAGCTATTTCCAGTCCAGTGAGCATGACAGTCCTTGTTCTGTCTGGACCTCTGCTGGTGGCTAAGAAAAGGAGGTGGATGTGCCCCAGAGGCCACTGCCAACTGCCCTGGTGGTGCTGGGCCTCAGTTTCTCCCCACTGCACATGGGACGAGGTCTTTCCGAAAGTGTGGGAGCTGAGGTTTGTGCCATGCCCAGCCTTGTGGAGGGTGCCATGACTGAAGCCATGATGGGTCTTGGTGTCTCTTAAGCAGTCCTTGGTGGTGGGGGCACCTGCATTTGGGCTCCCACTGGGGCTGGTGTGGATGCAGCTGGAGGGGCTTGGGGTTTGGGGTTGGAGGAACCTTGGTGGCTCCCCAGGCCCCAGGGCAAGATGGGGCCCAGCTGAGGGTGTCTGTCAGTAGGTTATGTGTGACAAGGGAAATACTGAAAAATGGTAACAGTCATGACTGTCTGCCCTGCTGATTTGTGGCTCCCGGGTCAGCTCCCTGCACAGGTGACCATAGTAGGTGCCTCGGGGTGGGACACTTGTGGTACTGCTGTGTGTGCATGTCTCTTCCTGTGGGGAGCTGTCCCACGTCTGAGCGTTCTGGTCCATGTGCATCATACAGCGTCCTCTTAGGGACTGTGTTGGGAGTCGGGAGCAGTAGCCTGGGACACGTCCGGGGGTGTGGGTGGCAGCCCAGAGTGCTGTGACGTCTGGGGCTGTGCAGGGCCCATGGCCCCTGCCCGTGCTTGCTCATTCAGAGCCCTTGACATGGACCGTGTCGCCTCCACTCTGGTTCTGCGTGGCCTTTGGTGAGGAGTCCAGCTGGGCCCTGGCGCTTGTCCCTGCCCCTCCTCACTGGGGACCAGCTGTACTGACTGATCTGTTTCCTGTTGTTAGAATGTTCCCGGTGCCCCCTCAGCGAGGCTTTGCAAGTGCTGTTCCCTCCCCTGAATGCCCTTCCGTGGCTCTTCTGTGGCCCTTTCGTGGCTTCCATGGCTCTTCTGTGGCTGGATGTTTTGCCTGGATGTCGGCTCCACAAGGGCCTCCCTGGCTGTGTCACCGTGGCCAGCTCAGCCTGCTTGTTCTTTCTGAGGACTCAGCCCATCCTGTGAGAGGCTGGCCATTCACGGGGTTGTTTGTGTGGCTCTTGGCCATCCCTGACTGGGAATTGGCTTCGGGGACTGTGGGTGCCTAGGTGTACAGGACCTGCCCTGTATCCTGGTGTCACCCAGGCTTCGGCATAAGTGGGTGAAGGAAGTTTGTGTCTGGGTGTCAGAAGTGAACTCACCTAGGGGCTGAGCCCTCATTTTGGGAGTCTGTACCACCTTCACCCACCACCTCTTCCCACTTGTAACCTTGTGGCACCTAAGTCCAGGGCGGGGGGGAAAGTGCTGCCCTTGGGCAAGTGTCCTCCTGGAGGCCCCAAGTGTGTGGGGAGGCTGAGTTGGAGCAGAGAAGGTGACAGCTGCCCCAACTGGAGCCCCTGCGAGTGCCTGACCAGTCCCGTTTTATGGAGAGGAGAACCAAGGCTTGGGGGTAGCTTTGTAGTACAGGCAGGGGGGTGGTTGCAGAAGCCTCATGGCCTGGCCGAAGCCTGGCATGGCTATGGGGTGACAGGCTGGCAGGCTGGGGAGGGAGCACTGGGGAGGGAGCCTCAGTGCTCACCCTTAGACGGCTCAGGGCAACTGTGGAGAGTGGCAGAGAAAGGGTTAAAGAGCTGAGGGAAGTAATAATGTTTCTAATTTTCCTGTGTGATTTAATAAAAATGTAAATCGCTGGGCGGCCAACTTGCCCGCTGCGGTGCTGACCGAGATTAATTGCGGGCGCTCGTGGTCAGCCTGCCTTTGTCTCTGTGCCCCCAGCTGAGCCTGGCCTGCCTGCCCCAGAGGTCGAACCCTGAGGGGCGGACACTGTACCCTCCTCCCGGATGGGGGGCCACAGTGTCTGGGCATCTGCTGCCCCCCCCGCCTCTGGGGGCCATGAGAACTGGGCTGGGCTGGCTGGGAGCCTGTGTTGAGGGTCTGGTTCCAGGTATGTGGAGGGGTGGTTGGTAAGAGTGGCCGGGGAAAGCCTTCCTGGGTGGCAGTGGCATGGGTCATAGGTGAGAAGGGGCAGCTAGGCAGGGGCATGGGGAAGGGCTTCCCAGGCTGAGGGGTGGCACGCGCAAAGGCCCTGTGGCAGGGCTTGCTCTGTGGGGGGCAGTGCAGAACCATTGCAGGAGTCTGACAAGGTGGGGGCAGGGGTTTGGGGCTGGTGGGCAGCAGGGACAGTGGGCTACAAGCACAGTGCTGGGCCTGTCAGCCCTAATGGTGACAGGCAGCCCTCAGAGGCTGCAGAGGGGGAGTGAGGAGATGGCAGATCCAGGGGCAGGGGTAGAGTCTGTGCCTGTTGAGGGGAAGTGGTGGCCATGTGGATGCAGGAGGAAGCCGGTGGGTCTGGCCTATATTGTAGCCATGGGCGATAGCCCTGGGGTGGGGGCTCAGGGTGATCATGATGTTGGGCCTGTCCTGTGGTGCTATGTGTGGGTCCATGAGGCATGAAGGGGCATCAAGGGCTGGGCTGGGCGGTTACACTGGGGCACCATGCAGGACCACCTGGGGATTAGAAGAGCCGGGCATGTGGATGCCGGGCAGTGGGGGGACCTGGTGCCTTCCAGGGGGCGGAACTCCTGGGTCTGAGCTTGGAACATTATAGATACAGCATTTGGGCAGCAGGACCCGGGGTTTGAGAGTGAGGACAGAATAGCATGTGCCAATGTGGCAGGCATCAGTGTCCTTGTGTGATGGGCTTTGTACAGGACAGCAAGTACCGGGCTCGGAGACTGGAGCTCGGGGTGGCCGGTAGGGTCCCCCTAGCCCAGTGTTGTCCAAGAGTTTCTCAGGCCTGTGTGAGCCGCCGGCAGATTTGAGGCCATTCACAGGAAGAACGCTGACCCGATCTCGGGGAACCTGGGTTGAGTCTTGGCTGAGTCCAGCCAGGCCCAAACAGCCGCCCAATTGTCAGGCTGAGATGGGATAGGTTGCTGTCTAGTGCGTCCTGGCCTGTGCCCTGTCCTCGGGGTCTGCAGCTCCATGGCACCTGCCTGTTTATATACTGTCAGAGGTGTCGGATATCCACTGGGTGCCAGCCTGCCTCATGAGGTGAGGACTTAGGGGAAAGAAGACTCAGCATGCCCCACCCCCCACCCTAGGATGCTGGGCACCAAGGTGGCTCCTGGTATCACTAGGCCTGCACAGCTCTGGCCCCCAGACCCCACCCCAGGCAGGGTGTCTGTCTGTTTGGACACCAACTCTATACCACGTGAGTGGAAACTGGCATTGTGCCAGCAGGCAGAAGGCTCTGGGGAGACCCAGCTTTGCCACCTACAGTGCAGGGTGGGCTTTGCCGTGGGGGCTGGGGCTTCACCACATGTGCACTGTCCCTGCGAAGGGCCTGCGCCTGCCCCAGACTCACAGTGGGCTGGGAGGGCTGCTGAGTGCTACCTGGCCCATAGGGGTCTGAGCTTAGAACATTCTAGCTTGGGGTCCCTGTGGAGGCCCTCCAAGGAGAGGCGTCTGGCTGGGCCTATAGACACCAAGTCCCTGCCCCAGCCAGGCACAGAACCACTGCTTCACTCACTGGTCATGGGCGGGGGAGGCCCTGCTTTGTGCTTGGACATCTGGATGTTGTTGGTGGTCTTGCTTGGGACAGCTCTGGACAGTGAATGTTCAACCTGGGTAGGTAACTTGGTGGGGTTACCTACCAAGTTGGTTTGGCAGCAGAGAGGCACTCTCAGGCAGCAAGAGGCAAGGGACAGGGATGGGCTGGTTGGTGTCTGGGACAAGGACAGGCTGAGTGAGGGGAGAGGCTGGCTCAGGTGGGCAGGGAGTAGGTACTCCCTGAGACCCCCAGCAAGGGGAGTTGCTCAGACCCGGAAGCTTACCATGTGTCGGAGTGTGGATGTAGGCCAGGCAGGAGCTCCCCTCAGGTGGCCATGCACATGTGTGATGTCGGGGCCCCCATGTTGGGCTGGTTCACCTGTGTGCCTGCCAGCTTCTCTCGTGATGTTTGGGTTCTCTAAGCTGCCTTCCCTGTGGCGGGAGTGGGCAGCATGCACTGTGTCGTCCTGTCTTTCACACTGTCCTGTCCTTCTGGCCAGGCCAGCTTGGGGCATTGCTGGGTTCCCTTCCCCAAACCTGGGACCCTTGACTCACTCCTCTGTCTAAAGCACTTGCCGACCCAGGGTTGGGAAGCATGGACCCTCCAGGTGGTAGGGCAGTGCACCTGACGATATCAGGAGTTGCTGTACTGATGGCTTTGATTAAACAGCCTGTCCGGGGCCAACTGGGCAGCTGGTCAGTGTCAGGCTCCCATGGCAGGATGTGTGGAAGCTGCGGAGGGAAGGGGTCAGGCTCTGTTCTTGGGGCTGGTGCTGTGTGTGGGCTGGCTAACCAGCCTTGGCACCGTTCCCTGGCCTGGCCTTTGCCCTTGTGAGACTCAGTTCCCTCTTGGACATGCTGCAGTTTCTGATCAGTGTCTTCCCCCTGGGCGTGGCAGCCCTCCCCCCGCCCCCCCCCTCACGCTGATGAGACATGAAAGATTGTTCTGGGCTGTGTACTGGTTCCCCAGCTCACCTAGTGCCCGTGTGGGGAACCCCGGCCCCTTTGTGCTGGTGCCCTGATCTGGGCCCCACTGTCCTGCTCAGGGAGAGATGTGCCCACACCAGGGACCTGTTCCTGTTCAGGACGTTTTTATTCTTTAGAGGCAGAGGTGCTGTGCTGCTCTCCTGTGCCCTTTGCGTGGGGGTTGCATTTGAGGGTGGGGGGCTGAGCCAGTGTCTCCCTTGTGCTGTGTCCTTGTCAGTCCCAGGGTTGATACCGGCACTTGGCTATGTGGTGGCACTGTGAGCTGGTGCCTGGCCATGCTGGCTGCGTCTGTCGCTGAGGCTGAGTGTCACCCGCTCCCGAAGGCCTGCCCCTGCATCTTGGTGAGGGTGGGCAGGGCTTCCTCCCTACCTCCCTCAGTGTCCCCTCCTGTGTGAGGCATGAGTCCTTGAAGCGTGAGTGCCTTGCTGTGAGGAAATGTAGACATGGGGGGGCACTCTTGAGTGCTTTGCTCAGGAGATTACAGTGTGTGGGGCCTGTCCAGCTCAGACTTGGGGCTGACAGTGGGGACAGATAGTAGGACTGCGCCCAGAAGGCCAGTGGGAAGGCATGGGGGGCTGTAGGTCCCCCTCAGGGAAGGTACATTTGGGGTCACCCATAAGAGGCAGACACTGGTAGAGGGGAGGGAAGAACAGTGACCTTGGGCCCTTTGGGCTGCTGTGGGTAGCCCATCTCAGTCCTCATCCATGTGGGCTTTGTTCCCCGAGATTGCCCAGACTCTGGCACCCCAAATTTTGTGTCTTCCCAGCTTGGAGAACCCTGGAAGGGCAGGGATCCTACCCTTCAGGAAACATAATCCCTATCCTGGCTTTGAATATTTCATCAGCAGATTAAAAATTGAAGCCGAACTGTCCTCCTCTGGGAGGGTGGGTGGATGAGGGTGCCAGCTCTCAGGCCGGTTTGAGTATTTTTCTTGGTAATGGAGCTGTGTCAATTAGAAAATGACATTGCTGGTTAAAATGCCATTTTGTGGCTCTCTTTAATTAAGGCCGAGATGTAATAACCAATCTGCTGCCGTGAACGAATTTTTAACCATCAAAATGAGAGGTGAATGAGGCAAAGCAGGTTTTGCCAGAGTGGGGGGTGTGTAGCCTCTGGGGGGTTTATGGAGGCCGTGTGGCGGCTGTGGCCTTGGCTTGTGCGAGTGTGTGCATCTACTTGTGTGTGTGGTTGTGTGGGAGGCTCTGCTCTGTTCTGTATGTGTGTGTTTGTGTGGCCATGTGTTGGGAGGGGGTGCCAGGTCGCTAAGGTCTGGCTTCTGGGTAGCTCATGGCAGAAAGCCAGGTTGCATGGACAGCTGGAGATGGGGGTCTGAAGGACAGGACATGGGCATGGCAAGAGGAAGGGGTCTGGGTCTGGGCATAGGGCACGGGTGAGATGACGGGGCCCAGGAGCTGCCGTGGACTGTGGGGCTGCGGGTGTGCTGGGTGTCTGGCAAGACTTGGGAGGGACAAGCTGGCTTTGCCTGGACTTGGACAATTGTGTGAAAAACTCCAGGGAGAACATATAGGGTGGGGCAGGGGACCAGGGATGTGATGGTGTCTGGCAAGGTTTGAGGGGTGAGGGCGGGAAAGGACTGCCTGGAGACCCTGGACAGGTCAGGCACTGGGGGAGGAGGAGGGCTCGCTCCTTGCTGGTGGGCAGGGGCAGCGTGGCTGCCAGACTGGCCTATCCTCCCTGTCCTGCCTTTGCTCAGCATGGGCAGGAGGGGGTGCCCACCAAAACAGCAAACCGTGCACGGGTGAGTGTCTGGACTACCTGGTCTCCAGCTGCCCTCCTACAGGGCCACTGGGCCTTGTTCTCCTTTTCCTGGAGTGTTGGCCAGACTTGGGGAACAAGCCCCTCACCCGGGAAACAGAGTCAGGGCTGACAAAGTAGAGCGAGGGCAGGAGCAGCATAGTGTCCAGCGCGGGGTCTGGGCAGTCAGCAGGGAGCTCTGTAGTGCCGGCTCCCACTCTCCGTGGACGCGGGAGCTGAGTCTCAGAAGTATTCTGGGGGCATCACCCCTCTATTCTGGGTCTTGTCCTTGGCCCCACCGCCTGGTGTGCACTTAGAATGGCCTGGTGGGGTTTGCAAGCCTCTCGTTACCCCATGAATTCCCTGCGGGTAGGGGTGTGAGAGTTGGGGTGCATGGCCTTCTCTGGAAGTGGGAGGACGGGCTGGGCTGCTGGTACAGCTGGGTGGGCTAGGCCTGTAGCTGGGGGTTCTGGGGCGTGAAGAAAAAGCCAGAATTTTACTTTTGAAAGAAGTGTGAACAGCAGACTGGGCCCCGCTAGGAAGGAGGCATGTTCATTTTCTTAAATGCAGGGAGAGGCTGCTGAGTTCTCATAAATCCCCCTGAGGTGGCATTTCTGTTGGTGGGAGAGGGTCTGGTGGCCAGGACATGTATGCCCCTGCGTGTCTGGCTGGACCTCGGACGTCCTGAAGGTGGTGGTCCCTGCAGGGGGCTGGGGCACCCTATTCAGGATGCCATCTGGGACCTGCGTGTCTGGCTGGAGCCCTGGCTATCCTGAAGGTGGTGGTCCCTGCAGGAGGGCTGGGGCACCCTGTTCAGGATGCCATCTGGGACATACGTTCAATCCCTCTCCTTGGTGATGTGCCTTGACACTTGGGCCCCAAACACATTAGGCGCCGTGCTGAGGTTAAGTGAGGAAGCTCCATCTGTATTTGGGGAAGGTGTCCCCAAAGTGCTGGGAGGACTGGGGGGCTGGGGTGAGTGAGAGGCGCTGTTTTGGGGTTATGAGCTGAGGGCACCTGTATCTGTTCTCTGGGGGCTGATGGGTCCTGGGTTCTTTGAGGGCACAGAGGCAGGACTGAGCACTGCCCGTACACGCCTGGGAATGCTGAGAGCTGGGTTCTGCCCAGTGTGGGCTGCCTGGGTCCCAGAAGGAAGGCTGGGTGGGTGGCTGGCTGGTGGCACCTGCAGGGAGCTCTGTGGGGCAGTGGCGTTGTGCCTGCGGTGGGGTCTTCATCCTGGCCCTGTGGCTGCCTGCTGTGAATCTAGTGTCGCTCTTCCACCCAGACTTGGTAGCAAGGCTGTGCCTGTTTTCATCATAACTTGTGCAGGATTTTGGGCCAGTTGCTGGCCCCCCAGATCTTGCTTCTTTGGATAGTTTTGGTATGAGCTGGCCTGAGTGTTGTTTCACGGCAGAGTTACTGAACCTGGAAGTGACCCTCGTGGGCCTGGCCTGGTGCATCTCGCCCTGCCCTCCTGCCAGCATCACCCGAGAAGCCCTGCAGATCCCAGGACCCAGGCACAGCCCTGACCAGCTGGAGCAGCAACGTTGGTACCGTGCCCGGCCATTGGGTATTTTAATGGCTCCCAGGGTAATTCTGAGTTGCCGCCAGCGTGATCCCCTCTGGCTCTAGGCCAGGTGCTCTAAAGGTGTTCTCCCGGCTGATAGCTGTGGCTATGGCGTGTGGGTCTTTTCTGCAGGATTTAAACCTTGCAAAGTTCTGTGGTTGCTCAGAGACCCAGACTTGGTCCCACCTTCTTCATAGGTTGTGACTGACTGAGTCCTGCAGACCTGTGTGCTCTGATGTCTCCAGGAGCAAGTGCCCACAGGCCTTCAAGGCTTGAGCTGGCCTTGGCCTAGAGTCACTAAGAGGCCAGGGGAGAGTCTCTGTAGGGAGTGTTGGGGAGCCTGCCCTAGAATTTTGGGGTGTCTGGGCCAGAGAAAAACAGGGAGGGGGGCCTCCACTCTAGAACTGTCCAGGACTGTGATTTCAGCAAATGTGTATGATCCTCTCTCCTACACCCACGTTGGCCTTCCGGATTCAGGGTGGGGCTGAGACTTGGCCACTCTATCCCTGCAGGTAGGAGCCTGGCATTCCAAGCCCTCCTGTTCGCCAGATCCCACTGTGCTCCCTCATTGACACCAGCCCAGGTAATGAGGGCAGGGTGGCATGCAGGGGTGCTGGTGGCCATTGAGGCTGTGACTCTTGTGTCCACTTTCTGCCCCAGGGTTGCCCCCCAGTGTCCTGGATCCAAGCAGTGGGCCCAGCTCTATGAGCAGCACCCAGTGGGCCAGGAGGGGAGGGTGGCTCTGCCTCTGGACACTGTCACCTGACTGGTAAACAGTAAGAACCATCCTGAGCCCCACTCACCCCTCTGGGTCAGGTTGGTGTCGGGCAGCCCCTCCTAGCCTCAGTGTCCTGATCTGCTGCTCTCTCTGAGTAGCTGGGAGGGTGATGAGAGATGAAGCCAGACAGCACTGCCCTGGTGCTCAGCCAGCCCTGGCAATTGCCAGTTGTCAATTTGTTGTGGGGGTTCACTTTTCTGCTGGGAGGGAGAGGCCCAGAATCATGAGGGCAGCAGAGCCCAGAGGGCAGGGAGGGCATCTGGCCCGGCCAGCCCCCTTCTTCATGTCTCCAGCTGGAATGGCGAGTCCTTGCTACACCCTGGAGGCAGGTAGGGGCCACCTCTGTGTACCCTGTAGCCCTGCGGGGAATTCCTCCTCGGCAGGGGCCTCTGCGCAGAGGCTGCCCCATCCCAGGGGGAGCAGAGGCTGGAGGAGACTGGATCTGCTCCTAGAGGTCAGATAAGCTCTGAGAAGGGCAGCCTGAGGGGTAGGGGCAGCTGCTTGCCCTCTGATGCCTGCTGGGCTCTGATCCCCTGCAGAGTGGTGGAGCCCTTCGTCTGTGGGAGCCTGTGCTGTGAGAACCAGTGGATATGCTGGGCAGAGCGGGGCAGGACAGTGAGGGCCTTCTGTAGAAGCTGCTCTGCCCTCCCCTGCCTTCCTAGCCCTCAGCCCTGTAGGGAGGGGAACTGTCAGGCTACTGTGGGGGGTCATCACTCAGAACCCTGGGGCCTTGGACATGGCATTAACTATTTGGAGGCTTGATCTTCCAATCAGTAAAATGGGGAGAAGAGGTCTTGTCCTGTTGAGTGTGTGTGAAGTGGAGAGTCAGCCTCGCCTATGCTAGAAACTGTGGTGTATGGCAGTGGCCTTGGACTGGGCGTGAGGAGCCTGCTGTGAGCTCCCACAGTGCCTGCCAGGGCCTGGTGGGCAGCTTGACATCCAGAGGCTGTCAAGTGGCAGGACCGAGCCTGGCTGCCCAGGGTCAGCGTCTTGCCCAGGGGTATCCCCAGGCCCCATGGCCCTGTTCAGTGACCGCCTGCTATATATGCTGGAGCTGTGTCAAGTGTCCTGTCAGTGCCTCTCGGTGGATGTCCTCAGCCACACTCAGGGAAGGTCGGGCTTACCCGTCAGTGTCCTGCTGCCGGGAAGGTGGCAGGCTTGGCTGGTGGCAAGTGTGCCTTCACAGCACTGGAAAGGTGCTTAGGCAGTGGCTCTGCCCAAGCTCACCCACCACCCTCAGTGGTGCTGAAAGGGGGTGTTTCTCTGTGGTCTTCTCTCCTGGCCTCCTTCCCAGCCTCAGCCCCAAAGGGCCCCGAGCCCCCTGCCCAGGTCCCATGCAGGGCACCTCCAAGGAAGCTTGGAGGCCCTGAGCAGAGCTGGGGAGACACGAGAGAACAGCCAGCGTGGAAACAAAACAAGACAAAAATCCACCCCCGGACTCAACCAGCCCACACCCTGAACCTCCTTATCTCTCTCCCAGCCTGTCGCAATTGCCTGTCCTATGCGGGTTGAGAAATGAGATGGGGCAGATAGTCACCCAGGCGCTGTGGCGTCCAGGGCGGTTGGACAGGTTTGGTTCTTGCCCTGGGTGGAGAGCCCTTCTGCAGAGCCAGGAGCAGAAGCCTGGCCAGAGGTCACTGCTGGGAGAGCTGGGCCGCCGCCTCATTCCTGCTGGTTCCTGGGGATGGGACCTCGTGGGGGGTGGGGTACAAAGTGGGGTCACACCTTGGTTCCCTGTGCGGGGTGTGGAGTGTATGACTTTGAAAGCTGTCAGTGTGTCCTCAAAGACAGTTCATGTTGTGAGCACAGAGGGTGAATCATGGGTAGCTGGCTGCGTAGGTGAGCATGGGAGGTCCCAGGCCCTCGCTGGCCCCACAGAGAGCTGTGGTATGGGTCTAGGGCCAGGCTGGCCATGATGGTCATGGCCTAGCAGGAAGAGATCTTAGGTTATAGTTCTGTGGGCCAGAGCCTTCTAGGTACACACACAACGGTGAGCAGAAAGGGCCACCTTCAGAGTAGAGCCAGTGCTCCTGGAAAATCAGTGTTTTCCTTGTGAGTTTACTTACTGGGTCTGCCCTGGCGACCTTTGCCCTTTCTTATCCCAGGGTGACACCACGGGGGCAGCTTGTAGCCAACCCAGGGTCTGTAGGGAGGAGGGTCAGTGGAGCAGGGAGGATGCAGTGGATCCCCTGCCTGGGGATGCCCAGGTCACCTGTGGTGCCCCCGAGAGCACAGAAGGCTGGAGGGAAGCAGATTCAGGGTAGAGGCAGGGCGTCCTCATGGGGCCTGTGGCTGGCATGGGATGACATCTGGTGCCAGCTGTGTTTCCCACCTGAGGGCTGGCCCCTTCACTGTGGTCCCTGTGGGGGGCTTGGAGCCACTGCCACGAGGGCTGCTGCTGTGTGTGCAGGTGCAGACTGCCTCTGACGAAGGACTCAGGTCAGGCTAGGACAGCTGCCTCTGGCCTGTCTGGTCCTCGAGCCCTGGCCTGGAGAGTGTCCCAGCTGAGGAATGGCCAGTGGGGGTCTAGGCCAGTCGGGCTGTCACTGGCCACTTTCAGGCAATAAGTGGGTCGGGATAGGATGTGGGCAGCCATAGTCAGGGCAGAAGGCCCCCTCAGTTAGGTGAGGACTGGAGGGCAGGCGTCATGGGCAGGTGACCACCTGCAAGTCTCTAGCAGGGAAATGGAGGAGAGAGACGTCTTGGGCTCCATGTGGACAGCTCCCCAGGGCCCTGGCCTGGTCTGGACTGGATGCTGTGGGTATGGGTGAGCCGGGAAGGTATGTGCCCAGCACCAGAGACGTCCCCAGAGATCTGGGATTTGGGTTCTGTCCCAGCAGGTCTGCTGTCCCAGGCCGCCCTCCTGCCTGCCCCTCAGCTGCTAGCAGGACTGGGTAGGAACCCTGAGCAGTCCCCAGGGGAGGCCTTGGCCCAGGCTGGGGTCTCTATGGGGTGGAAGTGGCCTTAGGCACACTGGAGAGCAGTGGTCTGGGAACTCCAGGGGTTTGCAGCTGTGGGCTTGGGGATAGGGGTGGGGCGTGTCCTAGTACATACCCAGAGCCCAGCAGAGGAGGAAAGGGGAGGAGGGCAGGAGGAGCCCTGGGCCAAGCTGGAACTGGCTGAGAGTGCACAGCCCCACGTAGGGGTATCTTCATTAAGCCTGGCACTCCTGCCCCCACCCCTTTCTTGTTTTAGGGGAACTCAGGGAACATTTATTGAGCAACTAATGGGTGTCTGCCACGTGGGGGAGGCTACAGCAGGAGTTTGGAGGGAGGCCCAGGAGGAGGCGCAGGCTGTGGTGGGGAGCTGGCGGGAAGGGTTGTGGGGTGGGTAGCAGCGGCAGAGAACCTTCCAGATCATCTTGCATGGAACCGAGGAAGGTAGAGGTGTTCATTCCTGCGGTGCTGGAGGCCCCTGTGTACACTTAAGGGGGCTTAGCGTGGAACTTAAAAACTGTGGCTCTCACCATGCAGCTGAGGCAACTGAGGCTGTACAGGGGCTTCTGTGTATGGGCAGCTCTGAAGGGGTTGCCGTGGCCCTCAAGGCCCTGGCAGTAATTATTTGGCAGTAATGAGCTAATTAATAGCTGCAGGTGTGGGGCTGTGGCTGCCTCCCCTGCTCTTCCTGGGGGGCTCCCTCCCTGGCTTCAGCCCCCAGCACCTCCTCCCGTGGCTCCCCATCCTTCCCCATCCCCTGGCACTCCTGCCATGATCCTGCACCTGGGCTTGCCCGTGCCCAGCTCCCCGGAAAGTACCCAAGTCATCTGGTTGTCTGGAGGGTGAAAGTGCCAGGGTCTGGAAATCCTGGCCCTCTGGGGGAGCAAATGACTTCTCCCTCCAAATTAGTGGGTTTAGGTTATTATTCTCCTGAAGGAAAAAGATCAGTCACTTACTCTGCTGAGTAAAAGCCCAATAATCCTTGGCCCCCGAATCCCGGTCGAGAGCAGGGAAATGTGGCCCTGGCGGGGAACAGAACCAGCCCTGTGTGAACCTGCAGGACCTGGCAGCCCAGGTGGCTCCTTCTTACCCTCCTAGGGCCAGGGAAGGTTCTGGAGCCACCAGGGTGGGCTGGGGCTTGGAACCAGGCAGGGAGGGGTGGTGATTCAAGTACAGACGTACTGTGTGCAGCTGTCTCTCAGGCCCGTGGTCACACCCTGGCAGAGATGGGAGCTGTCATGGCTCCAGAGGAGCCCCAGACCCATTTCAAGGTCCTTGCTGCTGCTCTCCTTGCCTGGTATGGGCAAGTCTACCTGGCAGGGCCTGGGGCAGCCAGCTGCCTTCAGTGGCCCTGGCCAGGACATGGGTTCCTGGGTGAGTGTCTGGTCACCGCCTGAGCTGATGACAGGTTGCAGGTTTGCTGTGGCTGGGCTGCAGCAGAGTGTGCAGGGGCAGTGCTCCTCCCACATTGCTTGGCACAGGGTGGTGCTGGGACGAGGCCTGGGCATGCCAGATGCCTGAGTCCTGGGTCCAAGTTTTGGCTCTACTGTGCCAGCTGTGTAGCTGTAGGCAAGGCCCATTCCTTCCCTGAGCCTCGGTCTCCCTTTCTGAAGGAGATGGTGTGGGTGGCTCCCTCTAGCCTGCCAGCCACCCTGTCCAGTGTGCTGTTAACAGCCCTGCCATGTCTGCTTCTGCACTCAGACCCATTAAAGTTTTTTTGAAACAGAAGGTGCCCTCCAGACCTTCAGGTTGCTGTGTCTAGGACTGTGGGAGAGGGGACGCTGGCCATGGGGCCTTCTGTATATGGGGGATAAACCTGGGATCCAGGGCCTCTGAAAGAGGAGTCCTGGTTGGAATCTCTAAGAAGAAATAGTCTTGTTCCAAACCCTGGGGCCCTTTGAAGGGCGGTTGCCTTGGGCAGACCAAACCTTGGGGACCCACCTGGGTGGGAAGGAGGGCTCTGGCCAAGGCAAGGGTGGGCTCGGGGTAAGCACCAAGCTCTTGGGCAGGCAGAGTCCACTGAAGCCTGCCTGTGGATAGCGGGACTGTTCCCAAAGCTCTGGGCTACCCCCCAAACCCTGGGCTCCCCACAGAGGGCTTGAACCTGGTGTGGGATGGGGGCCTGGTAGCCCTCAGAACTGTGGGTGAACCCCATCTTTACCCTAGTCTGGGGTCCCAGCACCTAAGAGGCTTGGGAGACCTTTGAATGCCTCCTGCCCAAGGAGCGCTCTGTGCTAGGCCTGGCTCCGGCCTTGCCTCACCTGCCCCTTGGGCACCCCCAGCAGTAAATGTCACCTCTCCCTCCCCCCTGGGGAATTTATCCCGCGGAAGGGAGCTGGCCTTTCACTGTCAGCTGAGACTTTTTCACGTGCCCTACCGTCTGACTCATCCAGTTAACACTGACCATTTTGCTAATTCATTCATCAATAGCCGATTCTGAAACCTTCTCCGGGTCAGGCACTGGATCCCAGAGCCGGAAGGGCGCTTGGGGATCCCTTTCAATGTCCTCATTTCCCTGATGGGTGAACTGCAGCCCCTTGTGAGGCTGTGCATACCCTCATGCAGGCTCCGCCTCCCCCTGAGCCTGGTTAAGGGACCCGCCTACCCTGGCTCTCACTGTTGCTCTGTCTTTAGCCCAAGTCCAGTCCGGTGGGGATGGGTCCATCCAGCCTGGCAAGTGGCCTGGCCGCTGGGACAGGAACAGTGGTGGCGGGAAGGTGAGTGACAAGTGAGGCTGTGGGTGCTGAGGGGCTGAGTCTCCTGGGGACTGAATGCTTCCAGCAGGCTCAGTTCATCAGGGACTTCAGCAAGTCAGTGGTCCTTGCCCATCAGTGGTTGGTAATGAGCTTTTTCACACTGTAATTTGTCTCCTAATTGCTGAACAAGTGCCTAATGGCTTTGATTAGACTCAGAGGGACTGGGGAGGTTCCTTGTTTGGAACCAGCCTGTGACTTCCAGAGCCACCGTCTACCTGCCTGAGCAACTAGGTGGAGGTGAAAGTTCTGGAACAGGAGCTCAGGGCCTGAGTGTCTTGGGCACTCTCCTGGTCTCAGTAGGTCAGAGATTTCACCAGCCTTTCCTCAGTGTCCTTGTCTATAGAATGGAGACAGCAGTGCACCTGTCCCCTGCAGCGCCTGGGAGCTGGATGTGCATAGGGCCCTGCAAGGCTTCCGTCACCCCCACCCCCTGGTTTGGCCAGGCAGCTGCCAGGCGGGAGGGGCTGCAGCTTGGATTCTCTCCTATCCTGACCTTGCTCTCTGGCTTGGAACTGCCTTCCCTGGCCCTTTTGGATGGCCACCTCAGCCTTCAGTGAGGTCTGGGCTCAGGGGAGTGAGCCATGCTTGCCCGGGGCCTGGTGGGTAGCTGCTGTTCATGGCCCTCCCCTGCCTAGAGCCTTCTGTGGCTCCCCCTTACTCCAGGTTGACTCCTGCCCCCCAGGTTAGCCACGTGGTGGGTCTTAGCTCTTGACAGGCCTCGCATGGGCACCCTCACTCACCCCTGCCTGGCTGGGGCTCCTTCCAGACCCCACAGCCCTGTGTCACTGCCTCCATGCTGTACTCTGAGTCTGCAGCCCCTCCAGACCCTGTCTCCTCCACCCGTACTTGGACTGAGTTTTAGCAGAGTAGGGGCTGCCTTACCCTCAGTCCATGCCGTGGCCTGTGGTCATGGCCCAGTGGTGGCACAGTGCAGACCTCTGTGGGACTCATGTGGGGGAGCAA
This sequence comes from Galagoides demidoff, assembly GCA_963574575.1. NCBI lineage: Eukaryota > Metazoa > Chordata > Mammalia > Primates > Galagidae > Galagoides > Galagoides demidoff. The sequence continues at coordinate 24,302 of CAUYQV010082359.1, forward strand.
ATCAGAGTATCTTGTGGGTTCCAGAGCTGCCTCTTGGGAGCAGGGCTGTCTCCAATCCGTGTAGCAGCTTGAGGTGTCCAGAGCATTTGCACTGAGCTGGGTGAGGGCTGGGCACAGAGCTGACCCCTGGAGCCCCACACTGGCAGTCACCTGCTACTATCTCTGAGTAGGTGAGGCTCAGGGGAAGCCCCCTTACAGAAAAGCTCGGGGAGGGGGGAGGCATCCTCCCTGCCCCTCTGGTTTCCCACGGCCCTGGCTGGGTGAACACCTGGGCTGGTGGCTCAGTTGAGCAGCTGGGCTCAGAGGAGGAGGGGGCTTCTGGGATGTGGCCTTCTCTGCCCACCCCTTGCCCCCATGCCCTGGCCTGTGCTGGCCCTACTCCCATGTGGCTGTCCCCTGCACCGAGACTCCATTTAGGGCTCCATGCCTCCTTAGAGGAGGGTGCGGACGGTTATAGAGCTGGACCCCTTCCTTTTTTTTTTTTTTTTTTTTTGACCGGGGTTGGATTTGAACCCACCACCTTTGGCATATGGGGCTAGTGCCCTACTCCTTTGAGCCACAGGTGCTGCCCCTCTGGCCCCTTCCTGCAGACGTGTGGAACCGAGTAGTTCAGGTTCACCTTCCATAGAGGGTGCGGATGGTTGCAGAGTCAGACCCCTCTCCCACCCCTCCCCCAGACAGGAGTGTGGAGCCAAGTTCAGGTTCACCTTCCCTAGAGGGTGCGGATGGTTGCAGAGTCGGACCCCTTCCTCCCACCCCTCCCCCAGACAGAAGTGTGGAGCCAAGTTCAGGTTCACCTTCCCTAGAGGGTGTTGGGTGGATGCTGGTGCTCCTTGTGGCGCAGGGACCTTGCAGGGGTCACTGTGTCTCCCGTGATGGATATAACCCAAGTAGTGGCCACAGATTAGTGGCTGGGCCCTCTGTTCTGTCTTCTCCCCACCGACTGTGTGGCAGGGTTGTCGGGGGGCTTTGGAGGTGCCCCCCAGGGAGGCCCAGGGTGTGGTCCTGTCCACTCACACCATTCCCCCAGGGTGGGGTAGGGTGGTGGGGTCTGTTTAAAGAATCAACTAATTTAATGCCTCACTGGCTTCCCCTCTCACCTCTCGCCCTCATGGATAGGGGTTGGCAGTCTGCCTCTTACTTGGCTTCAGCGACTGGACTGTGCTGTCCTCCAGGAAGGTCCTAATGGTCCCTGCATGAGGGGCTGGCAATAATGGCAGCCGTGGCCACCACATGCTTGCTCCACACTGTGCCAAGTACTGAGCTAACGTTTGCACTGTAACTAGCAGAGAGTGGCAGCCATTTGCCAAGTACCACCTGTGCCGGTAGCACCCCGAGCTGGCCAGCATGTCCCCTGTCCTTGGAACAGCCCTTGTGGGAAGCCCTACGCCAACCCCGGCACTGGAGAGCCAGCCGGGGCCTTAGGATGGTGTCTGTGACTGGGTGCGGGAAGGTGGGCTCCTCTCCCCAACTTGGCTCCCAGCATTCTGTCTGCTCCCCTTACTCTAGAATGTCACTGGGGGGATGACACCCGAGAACGTCATGGCAGAGGGTGCGCTGCCTGGGCTATGGCTGTGGCCCTGCCTCGTCCCGTCAGGTTTCTCTTCTCCCCCTTCCCATCCTCCAGCTCATTTTTCTAGACTTTTCCACAGCAGGGATATTACAGATTGTTTCTCCCCCACCCCTAAATCTTGAGCTGAACTGTGACACTTTGCACTTAGCTGAGTGTGTGAGTTCCACAGCATCTTGTTTGTATAGTCTGGGCCTGGAGCACCTGGTGCAGGAACCGTGGGGCAGGGCCTGTGCTTCACAGTGGGGGGTGGGAGGGAGGTCTACATAGTCTTCGGAGTGGGCATGGGGTGCTAGCGTCTTTCAGAGAACTTTGTGCCCTGGTGTGCTGTGTGGCTTGGCCCTGGTGTGGATGGCCTGGCTGGCCTTAGAGACAGATTCTAGGCAGGGCCTGACTTGGTGCCTTTGTGAACAGCTGCCCCTCTTGGCCATCCTGCTGACCTTTCACAGTCCCTTCAGATGGTCCCAGCAGCATGGGCAGTTTATAGCTGGGGAAACTGAGGCCCAAACAGGCCAGGCCAGGGTTCAGGAGAGGCCTACCTGCAGACCCTCTGGGCCCCTTCCTGTGAGAGGTGTGGACACAGGTAGAGACTCCTATGCTCACACTCCATGGCCCTCAGCCCTCCACGGCCCCAGGTATGCCAGTCCCTGAGCTTGGCTCTGCTGGTGCAGCTGTAGGCTGCTCTTTGTGTTTGGAGAAGACCATCTGTGGGGCTGTGCTTGGTCCAGCCTGACATTGGGGACATTAGGACTTCTTCCAGACCCCTGGTGTTGGTGGACTGGGGGAGTAGAGCTAGGGTGAGGACTTTGCATGTCCTGGGCTGGGTTGGGCTAGGCTCTGGGGCCCTGGCCTGTGGACCTGGCTTTGATCAGAGTCCTGATCTACAGACCCTCTATATCTCCTGCCTGCCCTCGCTCTTACATAGGAAGAAACTCCAGGCTGGAGGGGCGTGCCCTACCCTGTCCTGCCCACAGTTGCCCAGCGAGGGTGGAGCAGGTCCACAGCTCAGGGTCTCACATGGCCTGGGCCAGGTGGAGCTGGGCAGGTTCTGCTGCTTGTAAGGAAGGCAGCTTTGCGGCTGTCCTGGTGAGACACCCCCATGTTCTTGACTGGTCTGTGGGTTTGCACACGTCAGCCTTGGTGTGCACCAGAAGCCCCACTCTCCTGCTAGCCTTGGCCATTGCTGGATGTGGCTGGGACTGCTCTGGGGCCTGGGTGACTGGGGTCTGGGCTTGTCTGCCTGCTTTCTGGCTTCTGTGTGTGCACTTGGTCCCAGGCCTGCGACAGGAACGATTGGGGCCAATTTTAGGTCTATTTCTGGTGTCTGTAAAGCCCTGGCCAGGTGTAGAGTCAAGGTGGAGCAGGGCTGGCAGCTGGTAGAGTTACTGGATGGAAGGCAGGCCAGCCAGAAAGAGCCCTCTGCAACTCCCCTTTCAACGCCCACCCATTGAGCTAGGGTCTGGCTGGTGGGGGAGGCACAGGGATGCCCAGCACCGTTGGAACTGTGCCTTGCTGTGCTGGGGCCCACACAGGTCTGAGAGCTGGGTATCTGCGGCAGGCCGGGTGGGCCAGGGTGGTGGTCTGCCTGCAGAGCCTCGGATTGTAGGGTGGGGCCAGAAGCCTCTGGCACCCCTCCCTTCTTTTTGTATCTCGCTGCGGTGTCTCAGAACAACCCTGTGGGAGGAGCTGGCCTGGGGTTGCAGGTGAGAAACTGAGACACAGAGAGGCCCTGGGCTTGGAGGGTGGCAGCAGAGCCTTGGTTTTCACCATGCAGGTCTCCCATTCGTGCTGGGAAAGGTGGGGTGTGTTCAGTTTCTCTCTCCACTGTTGTCTGCCGGCTGCCCCCCTGGTCCAGCAGCGAGGCTTGAGCTCAGGACCTGCATGTGACCTCAGACTGTCCCAACCTCCTCTGCAGGGCAGGTCTGCCCTGTCTCCTACTAGCCACATCTGGAATGCATTACACTGGGGTGTCAGTGGCAGAGTGGCCTGGCTGTGGCTGGCTCTCACGGGAGCGGGAACGGAAGAGGCCCCACCCTCGCAGCACCCACAGCTGCCCCCTGCCCTGGGCTGCAAGGTCCCATGAGCCAGACCAGGCTGCCAGGCCTGGCTGGGAGGGACAGGGAGGAAGTCTCCCTCTGCCAGGGGGCTGCTGCCTTGTGCGGGGTCAGGGGGTGTGGGGCTGGAGAAACGATCCCCTGGCTGCCCTGGTCTTCCTGCTTCTAGAAGCTGAACTTAGAAAGGCTGTGTCAGGTCAGAAGGGCCCACAGAGACCATCCCCAGGACGCTTCCTCTTCTGTCTGCGCTTTGGCTCAGTTGGCCTCCAGCTCCATGCAGGGCATCCTCTGGTTACAGATGACAGGGACAGGAGTCAGTCTGAATGGAGATGTGGGAGGGGCACCCTCCCCATGGGGGTGCGATGCGTAGGTGCTGGGCAGGGTCAGGCCCAGGTGTCCTGGAGGCTCTTGTTGGGAGGCAGGGATCGGGAGCACCTGGGTGTGTGACCTGATCCCTGCCAGGGCAGACTCAGCCTGAGCCCAGCACTGGGCTTATTTGGTGTTGGTTGGTTGGTTGAGATGCTGTTCACATACCATCATCTTCACCCTTTGGGGTGTATGGTTCCCTGGTTTTTAATGCATTTGCAGATGTGTGCAGCTCCTCCACCGCCCCTGTTTGCTTTGTGGAACATTCCACCAGCCCCAGAAAGAAGCCTCCATGCCTGCTGTGGTCTGCCCTGAGCCCCGAGCCCGTACTGGGCCCTGTCATTTATGTCTGCGCTGCTGTCCAGTGGATCTGCCTGCTCCACATTGGGAATTTCACTCAATCCTTGGGGCAGCCTGAGCACTGTACAGGGCGTGGACTGAGTCTCTGGGGGTGGTGTGAAGGGGGTGCTGTATATGGATGGGAGTCTAGCCCGGCCCCTCACAGCCCCACCCTGTGCCCTTTATAGTAAGGGACACTTTCTGTTGTGCAGACGTGGTGTCTCCATGGTGTTCCCGTACACAGTTAGCACATGCCGGTGGGGAGGACACTTTGTGTGGTACAGACGCGGTGTCCCTGTACACAGTTAGCACATGCTGGGGGGGAGGACACTTTGTTTGGTGCAGACGTGGTGTCCCCGTACACAGTTAGCACATGCCGGGGAGAGGACACTTGTTGTTGTGCAGACACAGTGTCCCCGTACAGAGTTAACACATGCCAGGGGGGCGGGCTGGGCATGGTGGCTCATGTCTGTAATCCTAGCACTCTGGGAGGCCAAGGCGGATGGATTGCCTGAGCTCACAGGTTCAAGACCAGCTTGAGCCAGAGCAAGACCCTGTCTCTAAAAATAGCCAGGAGTTGTGACGGGCGCCTGTAGTCTCATCTACCTGGGAGGCTGAGGCAAGAGAATTGCTTAAGCCTAAGAGTTTGAGGTTACTGTGAGCTATGATACTACAGCACTCTCAACTCAGGGTGACAAAGTGAGACTTGGTCTAAAAAAAAAAAAAAAAAAAAAAAAGACATGCCAGGGGCCACTCTGTGCCCTGCACTGGTGTGGTCCCATTTTATAGATGAGGAGCCTGTGGCCCGAGTGCCAAGGGACCAATTGCCTGGAGACAGGCTTTGAATCTAGGCAGGCTCGTAACCCCTCTGACGAGCTGACCCCGTGGTGGTCCTGTCTGGTCAGGAGGGTATGAAGCCCTCAAGGTACATATTCTCCCAGGCCTCACTGTGCCCACCTGTGTGGGCGTGGCCCCCAGGCCAGGGAGGCACACAGATTTACAAGCCCTGGTAACGGGGCCTCCCTGTTCTTTGAGGCAGCGCAGATGAGCTGTGCAGATGGTGGAAGGTTCTAGAGAGCTGGCTGTCCTGAGTGAGAAATCAGATGTGTCCACCTATGTGTGTGAATATGTGTGCATGTGTGTTACTGAGTGTATTAGGTGTGTGGATATGTGTGTATGAGTATGTAGAGGTGTGTGTGTGGCTGAGTATGTAGGTGTGTGATTGTGTGTGTGTGATTGCAGGAGTGTGTGTGGATGTGAGCGTGTGTGTGTGAAGGTATGTCATTTACACTCCATGACAAGTTTATCCAGGTGTGTGCTCCTTTGCGGGTCAGAAGTCCCTAGGGTTCTGGGGGCCCCTGGACAGGTAGGAAGGGGTGGCCCATGCCTAACTCCCTGGGACACGGCTGGCATCTGGCACTTGGCCTCCTGACAATTAGCTGGGACATCTGTCTCTGTGGGGGTGTCTTTGGAGACCTGGGGGGCGTGTGAGGCAACATTCATTTACCGTGGGCCCTGGGAGAGCACAGGTTTTGATGTCTTCACACCTGAGTTTGAATCCTGGCCCCACTGTCCCTTGAGGGCATGATCTTGGATGATGTCCAGTGGCAGCTTTGGGAGGCAGAGCAGACCCTCTGCCCTGCTGTTGGTGATGCTGGGAGAGCCTTGGGCTTCCCGCGTCCAGACTGTCCTCATTTATGTTCTGGCTTGCTCTCTGTCCCCTGCTGGAGCCTTCCCAGGCTCTGCTGTGTCCCAGGTCCACATGTGCAAGGGGCTCCTGGTTACCTCCCGTCTAGGTGCTGCTTCTCTGGGTGTGGCCTAGCCGACTCCAAGCCTGGCAGGGTCTCAGAGAGTTGAGACCTGACCTCCCTCTGCACCAAGTTGTCCCATGTGCCGCTTAGGCGTTGTGCCAAATGCCAGGGAGAACTGGGTAGAGGCTTTCGCTCTGTGGGGCCCACAGTGTCACCCGGGGAGAGCAGGGGCCTGGCAGTGAAGGCCCTGGTGGGCCCCGTGCATAGCTGAGCTCAGACCGAGCTGGGGTGGTGTGGGCACGTGTCCAGGCACCCTCACTCTAGGAGAGCCTGCTGCCTGGAGAGGGAGGCTGGCCTGGTGGGTGGCTGCTGAGGGGCACTGTGGTCACCCTGGGTTTTGGGTGATCAACACGAGGCAGCGTTCCGTTCTCTACCCCCAGGGTAACCTGGGGAAGAAGCTGTTGGTGGCCTGAATCTTGGGCTGAGTTTTGGAAACCTCAGGGTCTAGGGCTGAAGGTAGAGGGTGGGGGCCCACAGGCTGGCAGGCAGGTTACCCTGCTCCTAGAGATAATGCAGAGAGCACCCTGTCGGGGTCACACCCCATGTCAACCCACTGCCCCCAACACACCCTGACACCAATCACTGATAAATCTTCCTTCTGCCAGTGGTGGCTGTAGGAGTGTGGGGTTGAGTGGTGTCCTGCAGTCCTGGGAGAGTTCCTCGACCTACCTGGGTCTCAAGTTCCTTCACTGTCCGGTGGGGTTGCCGTGAGGGCTCAGGGAACCATTGTTCTGGAGCTTGAGGACCTTGAGTGGCTGCAGCTGTCCTGAGACCCGGCCGTCGTGTGTGCAGGGAGCATGTGAGCATGTGCAGTGCTCAGCCAGCTGGCCCTGAGTCCCCCAGATGCTTGTGAGGGCCCAGGCCTTGGGGGGACCCTCTCTGCCCAGAAAGCAGTCTCCGCTGAGCCTCACCCTGACAGGTCATCAGGGAACTTGCATCCCTGGTTCATGTCTGTGGAGGCTGGAGCAGGGCTAAGTGGTTGGTTTTTGGATTGGCGCTCACAACTCTCCATGCCTGCAGCAGGCCTGGATGTATAGAGCAGGCTTTGGAGGTGGCCTTTGCTTCACTGAAGTGGCCCATTCTTGCCCTGGCCTGTCCCTGAGGACAAGGGCTGTCACCCAAGTCAGAGGTGCTGAGGGCAGCTATGAGCACAGTGCCCGGGCCGGTGTCGCCCCAGCGTGGTGGGGGGCTGGGCTGAGATGGTGGAGGTCCTTCCTGGGTGCCAGTGCGTGTTGAAACCTGTCTCTGACGCGGACAGCGATGTTGCAACAGGTGCCTGTGTGTTTCCCAACATCCTGCCCGCCTGGCACAGGACTAGGGGCCTCCCCTGGGTGCCCAACTCCCTCCCCCCTGCTGCCAAGGCCAGCAGCAGAGGTTGTGACGTCAGACAGGGTGACATCAGCCTGAGCCCATGTGATCCATTTTATGGAGGGGAAACTGAGTCATGGTGTGGCATGAGGGACCCTATGTGACCTGGCTCTGCTCCTCCCAGAGGCAAGAGTGAGTACGGGAGGGGTGGGGGGAGCCACGCAGGCCTGAGGCTCCAGTACCCACTCCCTCTGCACCTGCCATTTTGTTGGGAGGTGGCAGAAGTGGGAGCCTCGGGTGACATCAGTCCATGTCCCTCTTCCCTGGTGGGTGCAGGGCCTGACGCCTACACTGCATGTGTTGGGCTGATGGTAGCCAGGCTGGCTACCTGTCCATCACACCATGTTCCAGGCACTTGGTGGAGCCCTCCCGGTCACCTCAGGAGGTGGGCTTTCTTATGGTCAACATTTAGAGGAGGAAGCAGGCTCAGAGAGGCTGAAGGGCAGGGCAGCAGGTGCTGGGCTGGAAAGGCCCCACTCTTTCCAAGATTCTGGCACATAAGGGAGCAGAGGGTACGGTGGGGCGTGTACACCCTTATGGCGAGTCCTGACTCTGCCACTGTGTGCTGTGTGACCTTAGGCAGGTGTCCTGGGCTCTCTGATCTAGCCTGAGGTCTGGGATTTGGCGGTCTGGGTGAATTGGCAGTACCTGAGACAGGAGAGGGGGTTCCAGACCACGCCCCCCCATTCTAGGAGCTGCTGTAGACTCAGCCAGACCCCCTTTGCTGGGGACCTACGATTCTAGGAGCTGTGTGGCCCAGCCTGGCCTGGGCTGTGGCCTCTGTCTACCACTTGTCCACAGGGGAGGGGCCCTGGAGCCCAGTCTGGTGTGGATGAGGAAGTGGACGTCCAGAGAGGGTGAGGGCTGGGCCTGGGGCACACAGCGAAGTGGCCACAGGTCCAAGGCTGGGAAGGCTGTGTTGGGAGCCATGATTTCTGGTGAGGTGGTGGTTTTGTGGTTGGGTCCCAGACAGCTATGCTCGGCTTCATGCCGACTAGAGTGCAGGGCTGGGAAGAACAGTACCTGCTGATGCTGGTGGTGAGCCTGCCGTGCACAGGCACTGTGCTGAGCTGAGCTCATGAGTGGCTCAGTGACCTTGCAGGGTCCCAGGCTTTACTGGCTCATTTCTAGGTGGGAACACAGCAGCCCAGAGACACAGCATCTCTTGCTGTGATCCTTGGCAAGGGCGGTAGGGTTGGCCTTAGAACTGAGTCTCCCCATTTTCTGGTGCCTGGGGTCCCCAGAGTCTGTTGCCCTCTCTGGGGCTGTGCCAGGTGGCTGTCCTCACAGTGGGCCTGTGTGCGTGTCTGTTCTGTCCCCTAGCCATGTGCAGGGAGCCCAGGGGCCGGTATGGGTGGGATGTGGGAGCCTTCTGTGTGGAAGCTGGAGGGAGAGAGTGGTACCTCCCACAGGAAGCCCTTCTTGATGGCTCCTCCTTGCTGCATCAGGACTGATAGCCCTTTGGGCTCCTGGAAGAGGCCGTCTGTCTATTTGACTCTGGACTGGTGTGCCAGGGCTGGGTCTTATTTTCTTCTGCCTGTTTCTTGCATGGGTAACCAGGGAGTCATACGCTACCAAGTGCTCTCTGAATGCTACGTGAATAGTACCCGTCCATGGTGTCGGCCAGTCCTCACAGCTTCCGGGAGCTAAAGCCAAGGGCATCGTTCCCTTTCTGAGGACGAGGACACTTAGACCTGGCGGGGTTGAGTCAGATGCCCACGGCCTCACCCAGCCCCGAGTGGTGCAGCCAGGACTCAGACCCAGAGTTGCTGATGCGGCAGCCTGGGCTGTAGGTGGGGCTTGGCCAGCACTCTGCCCACCACCTGCGGGGTGGGAGAGGGAGGGCAAGCCTCGTGGTCTCTCGCCACTTCCTCAGTGTGGCCATCTGCCGGGAGGGTGTCTCTGGCCCCTAGCTGGCCTGACAGGGAGTAAATCCCGGGCTGCCCTTCTGATGTGGGCTGGGTGAACTGGAGATGTCCTAACCCTCTGCCCAGGTCCATGGTGCCTCTGTCTCCCTCAGGTACTGGCCAAAGCGAAGCCTCCTGGGGTATCCTTCAACCTTCCTTCCAGACCCTCCACTTCACGTATTCAGCACTGAGGAAACGCTTCCTCTGTGTACACAGAGAGTGCCGGTCTGGAGGCTGGCGTACAGCAGGGAGAAGGGCCTCGAAAGGGCCCGCAGCTGGGGAGGCACAGCAAGTGGGCAGTCAAGGGGGCATTAAAACTCAGACCTTCTGCCTTCCAGTCACTTCCTCCTGCTGTGACCTCTTTGCAGAAGAGGAAATGAAGGCTGAGAGAGGTTGTTTCACCTGCTTGGGGTTGCACAGCTTGTTGTGCCTTGGGTTACTACGTGGGGCCTCTTTGAAACTTGGTGTGTGGCAGATTTAAGGACTTCCTTTCCCACCCCTGCCCCATCCATCCATTTGGCAGGTCTATATTTGGCACCTGCTGCGTGCCAGGCCCTGGCCAGGCCCCAGGATGCTGTGATAGGCTAGCCAGGGCCCCTGCCCTCTATAGCCCACAGATCTCGGCAGCCTTGCCTGAGTGGCTGGCTGAGCCTTGTACTGTAGTGGGTGAGAGAGGGGCTGTGTAGGAGGTGAGGCCCCTACCCTGGCTGGGAGGCTCAGGGAAGGCTTCTTGGAGGAGGTGTTACGTAAAACAGTCAGGTTGGAGCAAGCCAGGAAACAGGTGGGAGAATTTCAGGCCCAGGGAACAGCATGTTCAAGGCTAGAGGCGAGAAAGCCTGGTGCATTCCTGGAACGACCCGAGGCTGAGGGCGGGGCAGGTGGGGCTGAGAGCAGGGCTGGGGGATAGCTGCTGTCCTCCTGGCTTGTTGCCAGTGGCTGTGGTTGGCTGGGCCCCCAGGAAACCTTCCTGCCTCCTAACTCACAGTGGCTTCTCGGGTCTGGGAAATGGGTGATGTTGATGGAGGGAGGCTGTGGGGTCCTGGTGGGCCTCACATTCTGTGGAAAGTTGGTCCTAGGCAGGCAGTGAGTAGAGGATTCCAGGCGAGTCCTGGCCCAGAATAAACCCTGGTTCGTCTCAGGGTCAGCCGGAGATCCTTTGCATGATGGGCCTGGAGGTAGTTAGGAGTGAGCAGGACCAGCTCTCTGATTTTACAGCTGGGGACACTGGGGACACAGGCCAGACCAGAGGGCAGCCTGCGGTGCCCAGCAGATGGGCCTGGGGCTGGCTGGCAGCTGTTATCTTTCCAGCTCTTTTGGGAGAAGGTTTGGGGGCCGTGGGGGCAGGTGGCATTTTGGAAACACCTCACTCCAGAGGAACCTAAGCATTTGACTGAGAGTCTGTGTGAGTGGCAGCAGGGTGCTGGGCGTCTGTAGCGCACGCCCCGACTCAAGCAGAACATGACAGCCTCCCCCCCGCCCCACCTCACATCTGAGGTGTGGCTTCCTGGCTGTCCTCCTCCACATCGGGGTAGATGATGACCTGTCTTGGTGTTTATTTATTTATTTGTTTTTTTGAGACAGAGTCTCCCTATGTTGCCCTTGGTAGAGTGCCATGGTGTTACAGCTCACAGCAACTTCCAACTCTTGGGCTCAAGTGCCCAGAGTTGCCTCAGTCTCCCAAGTAGCTGGGATGACAGGTGCTCGCCACAATGCCCAGCTATTTTTAGAAAGGAGGTCTCACTCTGGCTCAGGCTGGTCTCGAACCCATGAGTTGAGGCAATCCACCAGCCTCCTAGAGTGCTAGGATTACAGGCGTGAAAGCCATTTTGCCTGGCTTGATGTTTATTTTTTAAAACAAAAACAGAATTCAGAGTTTTGGTTTCTGTCAAAGTTGGGAGCTTCCATGGGCACTTGGTCCTTTTCAATTTCTGGTGAGAATGTGTGCAGTTAATTATCCGTCCAGCTGTTGCTGGCCTTGGTTGTAGTTGGCAGCTCAGGCGTGGGTAATGTTCGGCAGTGGCGGGGTTCTGTGGGGGATGTGAGTGACACCTCATAGCCCCAGGTTTCTTTCCCTATGTGTCCTTTTGTGAAGGCCGTGGGGAACCCTACCCTCTGGGTGCCGCTGCTCCCCTGACTCTGTCAGGTGTTGGGTGCCTCCGGATGATGCTGGGGTCTCATCCCCAAGTTTCTGTGACCCAAGTCCACATGTGCCATGTCTTCTCTGTGTTGGATTTGGGGTGCAAGGAGGAGCCTGCTGATTCTTCCAGAAATTTAAGATTTTTATGCCAACATCTGACTTCTCCCCTGTTTTGTCCTGTATGTGTGTATGTGTTTTAATCTGTCACACCCTCCTGCTGTCCAGACCAACTTCTGTTCCCAGAAACCTGCCCCACCCTCTCCTACAGAGCCGAGGTGACGGGGTGCTGAGTTAGGGCTCTCCTGCTCTGCTGGCCTCGGAGGGCTAAGGTAATCCAAGTGCTAGGAAGGGACCAGTGTCAGGGCCGAGCTGGGGCAGGCCGCTGGCCCTGGAACCCAGGGGATGTCCCTGACTGTCCCTCGTGCTGTCCTAGACCAGTGGCCACCTGGGTGCATGGTGGTGCCCTGGGTGGTGAGTAGGCTTCACACTGGGGCTCAGGAGTGAGCTCAGCAGGAAGCTGGCAGCTGCCGTGGGTTTGGGGCCAGACAAGGGAGGGACGAGGCAAGGCCCTGAACTTGGGGTGCCAGGCCACCTGGGCTATGTCAGGGGCAGCTTCTTGCTGTGGTCACAGGGGAGAGGCCAGCTTTCTGTCAGCTGGGCCCTCTCTGGGAGCCTCATCTGTGGGAGTGTCCATGTGATGGTTGTGTACAGAGGCACCAGCACTGTCATCCCACACCTTTGTGGGGTCCCACGTCTGTGTGTGGGGTCCCACCCTGTGTGTGTTCTCACAGCTATGTGGCTTGGCTCTTCTCCCCGAGGGCCATGGCTTCCCCATGTCCTGAAGGTGGAGTGGGAAAAGACGTGGCCTGTCTCTGAGAGTGTCCCAGGTCCTGGAGGGGAATGTGGATGTTGGCTCATTTGCCCAGGGCCAGGCTCCTGGGTGCCCAGGGAATCGGCCATGGTCCCTGTCCCCAAGAAGTGGTGCTTAGGTGCTGAGGTATCTCCAGCCAGCCTCGGGAGTGTGGGCTGCCAGGCTGGGTCCAAGGTCAGAGTCACATGGAGGGGCTGGGCTCCCTGTTTGCTCTGGTCATGGGGTTTGCTGACCGAGGCTGGTCCCTGGGAGACCGAGTGCCCCAAAGTGCCCTAGCCTCACTGTGTCACTGCCCAGAGGGGTCCAAGGGCGATCCCACCCCCAGATAGCATCCTGGCCCTGGGCCACAGGAGTCTTCTGGAACCTGTCCAGTGTGGGAGTGAGGCTGTCCCTGGCTGTGACTCTGGTCTGTTTCCTTGAGTCAGTTTGTCCTCTGTGCCGTCTCTGACAGAGACAGATTCTGCTCTGTCTTTGGGTGGGGACACGAGCTCCTTGCCTTCTCTCCTAATGGGCGAGGGCTGGTCCTCTGCTGTAGTCTGTCCCTTCGTCAGCAAGTGCAGCCACTGTGCGGTCACTCTCCTGCCTGCTCAAATGCTGGGGTCTGGTCTGTCCTCATCCCTTTGCCTTTAGTTCTGCTGAGGAATCCCACCCTGTCCATAAGTTGCAGGTGACAATCTGTCCCCATCTCTCCCCATGCTCTGTGTGTTGCTGACATTGGGCCTAAGGCTGTCACCTCACAGTGTTGGCAATTGCTGAGGGGCAGGTGTCCTGTGCACAGATTGGGGGGTGAAGGGGGAGCTCTGTGACAGGTGATGAGGGAGGCAGGCTGCCCAGAGGTGAACACCCAGAACTGTGGGCTGAGGTGGTGTGTGGGCTCCAGGGGCATGTCCTGAGACAGGGTCTCTGTGGGATCTGCATCTGGGGCCTGTGATTGGGAGGGGCCACATCTAGAAGTCTAAGGGGAGCCTGCCCCAGGATAGCGAGGTGAGGGGGGCTGGCCATCACTGCTGTGGCTGCAGCAGGCATGCACGGTGTCTGGTCTGATGGCTGGTGGCCCAAGGTCTTCTACAGGAGGGGCTCAATAGAGCCTTTGAGCCCAGGATGGCCTGTACCCCTTGTGCCCACAGCCCCCTGGCAACAAGCAGGGCCTCACACCCTCCTGTCTGGAGCCCCTCCTCAGCCTCCCCTTGTCCCTGGGGGTGGGCAAGACCCCCTGACTTATAGAAGATCTTAGGCCCGTGCCCAGGTGGGTACCAGGCTGCTTGGCCTCTGTCAAGCTCTTCTGTGCCTGAGCCTAGCCGTGCCATCCAGGATGGAGCTCAGCCTTCCTGAGTTCAAAACCTGGAGGCCTCGTGGGTATGAGCTGCTGGGACCTGGGTTTTGAGGTTACAGCCCCTCCGTAGTGCAGCAATGCCCAACAGGCGTATTAGTCTCTGGGTTGGTGACCGCAGAGGACGCAGACTTGGTCTGACTCCTCAGGCTGCTCCCCCTTGGGGTCAGGAAGCCTTCAGGCTCTTCAGGGCCCTTAGCCTTTGGGGTTAGGGACTCCAGCCTGGCAGACCACTTTCCTATGTTCCTTGCCCAGCATGACCTTCCCAGGCTTCTGCCATGCGGCCCTGCAGTGGCATGGTGCCTGGTCGGCCCCATGGGGTTCGAGACCCCAGGTCCTTAAGGCCCGTCCTGCTGCCCATGGGCTAAGAGTGGCAGCACTGTCCACCAGCATCATGCTGGGGCAGGTGTGGAGGTGGCATGCCGGCCCTGTGAGTCACACCCATCCTAGCAGTGGGGGTGATAAGGTTGCCTGAGTGGACATGCAAAGGCTGGACAACACAGGGCCCATGGGGGGCGGGGGCAGGACCCCCGGAGAACCTGAGCCAGTGCCAGGTCAGGGCTCGGCATCTCTGCTGTGGGGCCGGGCAGAGGCTCGGGTTAGGGCAGTCTCCCATTAGCCAGTGTCCACAGGGCCAGGTATTACCTCATAGCCAGCCTCTTTGTGGGCAGATGCTGCTGGGAGGAGGGCTGCAAGCTGGAGGAAACAGGCCTCTCAGTCATAGCTGGCATGTCCAGGTTCAGATGTGGGAAGAGCGTTGGCTCTCTGGTTGCCATGCCCCCAAAACTGGCTGCCTAGCCTTACTGAGCACCTTCTTCAGTTCCCCCCGCCCCCACCCAGGTTTGGCCAGAGGAGGGGCCTCCCAGGGCTCTAGGGCTGCCACTTGTGGGGTTGGGGAACTTCGAGTTACAGGCAGGCAGCCACTTCTCCCACACCAGGGGTTGGGATCCCTCCAGTCCGAGTGCAGCAGAGAGAAAGAGCCCCAGGAAGAGCCCTGGGAGCACAGCCCCTGGGGCAGAGATGCAGCCCTGTGTGGGGCAGAGTCAGGTGTTGAGTCTGGACCCCGGGCAGCTCTGGGCAGCTCTGTGACTCAGGCGAGGACTTTGTCTTTGAGCTTCAGCTGCTGCTGCTGCTGCTGCTGCTTTGGAGCCAATTTGAGGAAGGACAGACATGGGCTTGGACAGTCGCAGGAGGCCCTGGGGCAGTGGACAGCTGGCTAGGAAGTCTTGGGGATGCAGAGGCTTAGAGGAGGCAGTGGGTGGGGAGTAGGTGGCCAGAGAGTGTCTGGCCGGGGCAGGGTGCAGAGAGCAGGGATGAAGCAGACCTCTGCCCTTGGAGCCCAGACCTGGGCCAGCCCTGGCAGGGTGGAGCAGAGTACACTGAGGGGTCTCTTGGGGCTGGGGCCCTCTGCCTGAGAGGGAGAGGTGAGGCTTCGTGGAGGAGGTGGCTCTAACAGGAAGACCTGGAGGGAGTGACTGTGCGGGCTCTGGGGGCCCGGCCTGGGGCAAGAGGGGCTGATGGCCACAGCAGCGGGAAGTGGGGGCTGGGCAGGGCAGGATGCCACAGCCTACATTGGTGTCCCCTACCCCACCCTGTGGCCACAGAGCCTCTCTGGGAGAGGGAGGTGTGGTGGACTGGGTAAGTGACAGAGACCCTTGGGGGAATTCAGGTGGGGGCTTCCTGGCTCTGCCTGTCTTCCTCAGAGCCTGGTTAGGGCCATGGGGTGTTTTCCCTGAGAATTAGTCCCCGTCCTGCAGGTCAGGTGCTCTGTGAAGCCTCCACTGGGAACCCCTGGGCATGGGACCCACTGGAGGAATGGGCGCAACCTCTGGTGGGGCTGCCTGGGGGTGGTGAGCACAATCGGGGCACACAGGCATTGCATTGTCTGGTCCCAGGTGTGGCCTTAGCCTCTGTCTCCAGACCCAGGAGTTTGGGAGAGGCCAGCGTGCAAGGTGGGCCCCCTTGGTGGCTCTGTGAGGACCACCCCCTGCCAGGGTGTGAGCCAGAGGGAGTGGCAGTGTCTCAGCCAAGGGTAGCTGCTGGGGGCTAAATTTAACTGCCACTGGTTTGGCCCCTGCCTCCCCACCCGCTGTGCCCCTGCCTCCTTGCGCGCTCTCTGCCGGCGGCGTGAGGGGAGGAAGGAAGCTGAGGTTTGGGTGGTGTCCTGTGTGTTTGCTTTTTACTGGGCTTAGAGGACTCTGGCCAGGGCCCAGACTCTGGCCTTCAGCACCTTGACAGGGAGGGGTGAAGCTGGGGGTGGGGGTGGGGGCCACAGCAGGGCTGGTAGAGCCTCCTGGGGACCAGGAGTGGGTACCAAGGGGTCAAGAGCTGGAGCTGGGGCAGGTCTGGGACAGGTGGCAAGAGAGAGGGGCCAGGCCTGCAATTGAGACACAGGCAGAGTCCTGCCCCGACACCTGTCCCTAGGGAAACCCCTGGCTGCTGTCTGGGTCTGCTGGACTGGTCATGTGGACCAGAGGCAGGGGCAGGACAGGTTGGAGCCACATCGATAGATCAGTGGCTCCAGGGGACTCATGGGGTGCCGGGGTGAGCGTGGGACTCTCAGGGCGCACATTAGCCTTTGCAGCCTAGAGGGGCAGTGTGATGTATACCGGTGAGTGTGTATCAGCCGGCTCTTCAGTGTGCACGGGGGCTGGGTCACAGTGCTTTCCAGTTCCGGTGGTGTGGACATTATCCCGCTGGCTGCAGCTGCAGAGCTGATGCCAGAAGGCTGAGTTGGGAAGAGATGTGCTGAGAGTTGTCCCCAAAGGGCTGACTCCCTCTGGGCAGCCCCTCCCACCCATGCCCCACAACGTGACTGCTCTGGATTCTGCCCCAGTGCTGGGCTCAGAACCTGACACATTCTTAGTACTCACTAAATGTTGGCACACCTTTGGCTGGGCCTGTCTCGGTGAGGCCTGGTCAGCAAGACCTGGGCCTAAGGGATTGAAGCCGCCAGGAAGCACCTGCTGTGCCCTGCTGCAGCCCAGGCTACTTGATCTTGGGGTGTGTATATACAGAGGTAGGGCAGACAGGTGATGCATGTGAGTACTGAGTCTTGCCAGAGACCTCATAGGGGTTAGCACGCATAGGTGGGCTGTGGCAGGATGACCGTCCAGCTGCATCATCCCAGGGAGCCATGTGCCACACCTGGGCCCACCTAGCGGGTGGGTGGGGCCGGGCTTCTGTGGGTTCAGGGGTGAGTCTGTCTGTCATCACTGAGCAATGTTAGGGTGGGACAAGGTAGATGTGGGGTGCCCTGCTGAGGCAGGAGTCTGTGTTGGCCCTGAAAAGTGGCCTTGCAGTCCCTGGCCTTGCCTATCCCCTGTGGGGCTGAGGTCATGCCTTGGGGAAGGGTGGAAAAGGGCGGCACATTGAGCACTCCATCCTGCCTGGCCACTCAGGAGTATGAGAGTGAGTTTTCAAGGGATGAGCATGCTGGGCACAAATGAACAGATCAGTGGGTGAGGGCCACAAGGATCTCTCAGGCAGCTGGGGAAGATTTAGGGGTTATGGTTGACCACCAGCCATTGCTGAGTCAGCATGATGTGCCTCTCGGGGGTAAAGCCTCTGTCTTAGGCTGGGCTGTGATCCTTGCTTCAGGCAGGACTGGCTTGTTCTCTTGTCCTTTGGGTGTGCTTGTCCAGGTGTGGTGCTGGGTCCTGAACCAGGCAAGCAGGGAGCTGGGACATACAGAGTGCAGAGAAGAAGGGGTCCTAGCTAACACAGAGGAGGTTGAGTGACCATCTGGCTATGGTCTTGATAAACCTTAGGCCTTGGGGTTGTTTGTATCATTAGGAAAATACCAGGTGCCTGTGGCATGAAGCCTGAGCTGGAGGAAAGCATGGTAAATGCCGTAGGTCCTCCCCAGCTGCAGCTGGAGTCTCAGACCCCTTCCACTTCACAGCACAACCCCTGGGACTTCCTTCATCATTCTGGAGCCCCCAAATGGGTGGAGATTCATGGAGCACTGGCCTGTGTAGCTGGGCCTAGGGTACAGAGGGAAGCAAGCCATGATGTGGGGCCCTGGTGACTAAGGGTTGAGTCTAAAGCTATAACAGGTGGCAGAGACACAGCAAGCTTGGGACAGCCTGGGGTGGGGGCAGGCCCAGGAATCAGGAATTTTAGTTTAGTGGTTTTGGGAGAGTATGGACCTTTCTGGGTGATGAGGCTCAGGAGGGAAGGGACCCATTCTGGGCCCTCGACAAGCTGGGTTTTAGGTGGAGAGTGTGCTTGAGTCACTGTGGGGACCTGTGCAGGCTGTACTGGGGGCAGGGCCCAGAAGGGGTGGAGGGAGACCATGGCAGGGCTGCTGCTTGGCTGTCAGCCCAGATGTGAGAGTGTTCCAGGAGGAATGGAACTTACTGGTGTCCTACCTGTCACCTGTCTGCTAGTGCCCTGAGCTGCCTTGGCCATTGGAGTTTCATGAGCTCTAACGAGGGCAGTGCCCTCCCATGGTTCAGGGCCAGTCTGGCCTCTTGACCTGGGTGCCACCTGCAGAAAGGTTTTCAGATGGGTGTAAGTGGCAGGGTGTACCACTGGAGAGTTCTGGTCCTCCTCTGGTCTTAGGTGACATCTAGGTGGCCCATCTGCAGTGCTGGCCTAGAATGGCGTGCTCAGGGCTGCCCCGCAGCCTTCCTTGAAGCCTGGCTTCCTGGCAGCCCAATGTGGACAGGGCTAGTTGGGGCTCAAGGGCAGGGACTGAGGAGTACCCGCTTGTGTGCCAGGGCCTGGCGAGGATGAGGCTGTGGCCCTGGGCCCCCACCATCCACTGCTGGCCCTGGGCATGGCCCTTGACTGATGAGCCACCAAAAGGTATTCTGTGCCTCAAAATGACTTTGATGTGTAGCTGGAGGGAGGTGCGGGGCCATGAGGGGTGAGGTCCTTTCTGCCTGTTCCCACGGTCCCCCAGCATGCAGACGGGAAGCAGATTAGCCTGGTCAGCTGATCTGCCTGCAGCTGGGTAGCTGGCTGATGCTGGAGCTAGACTTGAACTTGGGTCTACCCAATGCCTGGCCTTCCCCCTGCCTCAGCCTCTGCTGCACCAGCTGTAGGCTGTGATGGTTGTGCCTCGGATTGAGGAAATGAGGCCAGGGTCTTTGTCCTTTTCCAAGAAGCTCTTGGCTTTGGCCAAAGGGAGTGGCCTGTGGTCACAGGTGTCTGGGCGAGGGTGGTGGGCTGGGTGGCCCCAGGAAAGGGGAACTGGGCTGCTGGGCCAGTGAGTGCCACTTGCACCCAGCCAGTTCCAGGCTGCCTTGAGGGGACACCGGCTCTCCTGGCCTCTTCCCCTAGGATCCTATCCAAGCCGCCACACTGCATCGCCCAAGGCTGTGGGACCCTGAGCCAGCGGGCCGGGGGTTGAGGGGGCCACCACCATGGTGGGACCTCTCCCCTGCCCTCACCATGAGGCTGCACCTCCTTGCCTCTCTTTCAGGAGGTGGCCTGGCCTGGCGGGTGGGGGACCACAGGTGGCTGGCAGGTGAGGGCTCGGTTTGGTGGGCACGGTGGTCCATGTGGCCTGGGAAGGTGCCCATTGTTGATGCAAGACTCATGACAAGTCTGCTAGGGGTGGGGACAGAAGACCCAGGAAACGAGGGTCTGGGCAGGTGTTGGGGGCCGGAGGCTCACCTCCATGGAGTGTGGTTTTCATCTGGCCTCAGCTGCCGCACACACTGTGTGCCTGACTGTGCTGGGGGGTCTGAGGGCATCTGCTACCCCCTGGCTACCTCTGGACAGCTCATCAACCCTTGGTCTTACCAGACTGCACAGCCTCAGATCCGGACTGCTGAGCTCTGTATCCTTCCCTGGGTATCTGGGCCAGAGGGTCCTTTCCAGACCGGATTGTTCTGGAAGAAAGACAAGGGCTCCAGGTTCTGTGCTGGGGCAGGAGAGTGGTTGGCTTTTCTCTCTATTCACCTCTCTGAGGCTCTATGGAAGATCCCTTGGGGTCTGGCTCAGCTATACTTTTCACAGGTGAGGAAACTGAGGCTGGGTGAGTGGCAGGGACCTTAGCTAGAAGGGTGCAGCGGACCCAGCCCCATCCACTTGGGCTAGCACTCTGGAGGGAGTGGCAGGAGGCTTGGCTGCCTGAAGCAGGCCTGGGTGGATGGCCCAGCCCTTGCCCAGGGTCCCTGCTCTGGCTGCTGTGTTTGTGATGTAGGTGGGAGGTGGGGACAGGAGACGGATCAGGCAGCCTTGTTGCCATCTGGCAGCCCCTCTCTGTGGGGAGGGGAGCTGGAATTGGAGGCTTGAGTCTAAAGGCATCAGTCCCCACCCAGTCATGCAGGGGGAGGCCAGAACAGGCTCCCAGGCCCGCGGCTCGGCTCATGTCCCATTTCTCTATTTCATGACCTGGTGTCTGTTACTAGGCACATGCCAAGTGCCGGGGCCCATGTGGAGGCTCCTGTCTCCACAGTCATCTCACGTTCCAGGAGAAACCGAGGCTCAAGGCTATGGAGTGACTTTCCCAAGGCCTCAGGGAGGACTAAAGGGGAGGACCTTTGTGATTTTGAGGACTAAAATCACACCTGGATGGCTGGGATGAGAGCTTAGGCCATCTTGCTTTCCCCTGGCCTTTGAAAATCCTTTTGCAATTTACAGAGGTGTTTAGCCCACCCACCTCAGCCCATGGGTTGGTGGTAAATGTCAGATGAGGCTGGTGGGCAGTTGCTCGGGGTCACTTGGTTTTAGAGCAGATAGCTGGAATAGGGCAGCCTGTAAAGTGCTGCGAACGGGCGTTGCCTGCATTCTGTGATGTCTGGTTGTGGCAGGCACACAGTGTGCCTTGCCCTGCATGTGTGTCCTGGTGACCTACTGGGGACCACGAGCCTGCCGTGTGTCTCTGGGCTCAGCACCTCCCATTGCCTCCTGTTTATTATTTCTGGCTTTTCCAATTGCTTGCTTTGGGAATTCATCCAGAGCAGCATGTTAGCAGCGTGCAGAAAGTTGAGTCAGTAGGCCCTGAGCAAGGGCAGCTCCCAGAAATCAAGTGAGTTTTAGCTTCTGGGGTCAGTGCAGCCGCTGCGAGTGTACCAGGCTTTCCTGGCCTGTTCTGTGGTCTTCCTGAGTCTGGGTAGGGGATGTGGTCCTGAGGTTGCACTCGTTCTTTCTCTGCCCCATTCTCCTGACTAACCAGGTGACAGACAGCTGAGGGCTGTCAGGGCCAGCTGCTCAGGGTTTCCCAGTTGTCCAGTGTGTAGGGGTTCTCGGGAGCCTCTGGGCACCCTGCTCCTCCTGCCAGGTGCTGTGTTAGCCATCTCCCCTGTGCTCCCTGCAGGGTATGTGACTGCGTGGCTCTTGCCTGCCTGGCTGGCTTCCTCCAAGGCTATGGCCTTGGGGCATCTGCATCTGGCTTCACCTGCCCTTTAGCTGGGGCCCCTCACATCCCCACCAAGCCCTGGGCTCCTTGGCGTGCCGAGCCACTTTGGTCGCCTGTCTGGTTGTGGATGTCCCCAGCCCGCTCCCCTTCCCCTACCCCAGTGCATGCTGTTAACGTTTCATAGAAACGGTTTTCACAGATTTGCCAGGAGAGGTGTGAATAATGGGCCTGCAGTTTTGCTGAATTTCCCCTTTCCCTATGTTGACCTTGGCCTTAGCCCCTGGAGGTTTCTCATGGAATCCAAGGGAATGGGTGCTGGTGAGGCCAAACAGACCAGGAAGGGTGCTGGGGTGGGGGCAGCAGAGGCCAGTCCCTGGTAGCCAGGGCTCAGGTCCCTCTGGGCTGGGGGCTTTGGACTTTAGAGGTATGTTGGGGGATTTGGAAAGTTCTGGTGATGATAGAGTAGACAGTGGCCACCCTTCCAAGTGACCAAGGAAGGGGACAGCAGTGGAGAGGGTTTGCTGAGCTGGGTATGGCCTGGCCAGGTCTGAACTTGGCCACTTTTGGCTCTGACCTGTACACAGGGGGCTGGTGGCATTCTGGTGGGAGTGGTGATGTGGATGGGGGCACAGGCAGGCAGAGTCCAGAGGGAGCTTCCCATGACGGATGGCCAACGTATCCATTGCTTCCCATTTCCCCCGGAGGCCCTGTGGATTGCCACCATGATGCTCACTGTAGTCCCAGCTCAGGTTATTGAAGCAGGGGCCAAGGGCACAGGTGCTGCCTGCCACCTGTACATCTTCAGGTCTCTTCCTGCTACCAGGGTGGCCCCTTGATCAATGGGAAGGGACACAGTGAGGATCCTAAGGACAAGGGTGGCTACTCTGAAGTCTGTGGCTCTGACTCTGCACTTGCCCAGATCCCCCAGACCAGATTCCCCTCAGCCTCCTGGGTCCCTGCTTCCCTGGTGTGGAATAGAGCCCACTCGCCTTTCCCTGGGTGGTGGGACAGGAAGGGGAGAAGTGTCTGGCACACAGCAAATTTGAAAGTGGTGGCTGCACTGTTGGTCAGATTCTCAGCCAGGGAATCAATCCCATCAGCACTGGGCCCAGGTGTGCCAGATGCCTAGGGGATACCTGACCCAGGTCTTTAGCAGGGTGGGAAGGTCGCACTAAGGCTGAACTCTGTGGTGGTTGCTGTGGTGCCACAGGGGTAGGGCAGGTGAGGAGAGAGGGTCAGGCCTTTGCTAGCACGGCGAGCTGCCATGCGGGCCCTGCTGTGAGGACTGGGCGGGCATCCATGCTGTGGATAGGACGGGGAAGCCCCGCTCATTGGGCCAACATCCTGTTTTTGGTCTGTCTTGTGGGTGGGGCTCTGTCCCTGGTCTGCAGACACCCCGCCAGCCAGGCCCCCGCACATGACGGGCACCAGCTTGGGTTCTGCTGTCTGAGTCAGTGAGGCGTGGGTGAGCCTCCGCTATGGGGACTGTACCCTGTCTGTTGAGGTGGGCCAGCGTGTATGGTTCGGCAGCAGGGGATTCTTGGAAAGCTGGGACCCACTGGAGGGGACCTGGCTCCCAACCTTGGGCGCCAAGCCAGTGTTCTGCCCTCTGGGGATTCCCTGCTAGGGCCTGCCTCTGTCCACTACATGGCCCTGGGTGGTCATGCCTGGCCTCTCTGAGCACCTGAGAACACGTCTGCCCCTGGTTATGCTCAGCCTGCTGTGGGAGAACTCAGGGATGTCCCCAGGAGAGGCCAGCCCCACACTGGGCCCTAGGAGTTGTGCCCTGACCTCTCCAGAGTCCCTGACTTAACCACCCTGTGCCTTCCACGCTCTGCTACAGGTGGGTGAGATGTGATTGGACTTTGGCCTGTGTGTCTGTGCGTGTGTTCCTGAAGACAGCTGGAGAGGCAAATGAAACCAGAGAGAAAAACAGCTCTGCAGGGTGGCGGAAAGCACAGTGTTCCACGACAGAGTGGCGGGTGGCAGGGGCCTCCGAACCACTAAGAGCAACATGGCTCAAAATGAAACAAGAATCATTTCTTTTCCTGTTGAAGAGAAACTGCACCCAAGAGCCCACAGGCTTGGGGCCCCCTCACCTCCCAGGCTGGCTGTGGAGCAGGCGGGGTTTTTCCAGGAATTCCCCTTCTTCCTGCGCACCCTCCTCAAAGGTCTAGGCAGGCACCATGGAGGTGTTGGGGACGGTTCAGGGGGACGGCCTGAAAGGGAGGCCACAGCACCCAGGAGCCCCTGCCAAGCCCTGGAGAGGTGAGCATCCTTCCAGGTCCCTGGGCTGGTGTCCATCCCCTACGGGGGGCCTCATTGTTGGAACTGATAGGGCCCTGGGCATCTGCTGTCCCTGGCTACCCTGGTGGCCAGAGAGTGACATGTACTGGGGGCATGGGAGGCAGGAAGCTGGGACTCTGGTCTTGGCCAGGCCGTGCTTGCTCTGGGTTTGCCCCCAGCCTTGGTTGCTCTTCTGCAGGTGGGGACAGCTGTCTGGTTGTGATGCTTCTGTGAGCTCAAGCAGTAAAATGTTTGCCTGGTGTGCGTGTGGACCAGATATCTGGTCCATGTCAGTTGCTACTTAGAGCATCTTTCATCACTGCAGAATCTCTGTTTTTAGGGAAGCTTGACATTCGCCTGGCCCACCAGTGTCAGCCAGCCCCCAGAGCTAGAGTCTCTGTTTGGAGAGGTGAAGGCTGGGAGGATGCCACGTAGCAGCTGATCACAGTTCCTAGCTCCCTGGGGCCTGTCCATCACACCCCTTCTGTGGCTCACAGGGATTCCACCAGGCTCAAGGGTTGGGCTCTGCCCCAGGCAGCCCTTCTGGGGCATTGGTCAGGAGGTATATTCCAGACATTGGGCACCAGTTGGGGTAGACTGCTTGTCATGCCTGGAGGAGGGGACTCTATGTAGGGACACTAGCTAGCTTGCTGGAAAGTAGCTCTCAGGACTCTCTGGGGGTGTCTTGCATCTCTCTGGGTGGGTGGTCCTGAGCCCATCTATTCCCCGTTCCCCCTGGCTGAGGGAGCGTGGCTAGGTGGGCCTGGCGCTGGTGGGCCTGGCGCTGGTGCTGCATGTCACTGCACTCTTGACTTCCCCCTAAGTGCTGGCTGGCTGGGTCAGACCCTCTTCACCTCTGTGTCCTTGGGAAGAGTGGGTGAGACCATTTGAACCTTCCTTACCCACTCAGCCATCTCTGGGAGGATGTAGATTGTTTCCCAGCAACATCCAACACCTTGATGTGTTCTTAAAAGGCCTGTGGATATGGGAATCCTGGTCCAGCCTTCTGGATTCAGGATTCTGTTCTGTGGTTATCTTGGGTGATGGCCATGAGGCCTGTACCTGAGTCTTGGCCTATACCTCCCAACTCCTCTGCCCCTTCTGCCCCCACAGCTCCATCCCTCCTTTGGGTGGATGGAGGCACAGGACTGGGAATGGGAGCAGCCCTTGCGTGGGTCTCTGAGTCCCACAGCTACTTACCAATGACTGTAGTCCTCCTATCCCTGTTTGGTCCCTTGGGACAGATCTCCTAAAACTGTAGTTCTGCCCTGGACTGGGAAGCCCTGGAGTCTCCGGGAAGAGGGAGTGACAGTATGGAGTCACCCTTCCTGAGCCAGTGCTGGGGGCATCCATAGCAAGTGCAGGATGGAGCCAGCAGAGAGGTGTGCACACAGCAGGTCCTGGGACCTGTTGGTACCAGCTGTGAGCAGCCCTTGGTCTTCCTCCTGTAGCACCGGGTGCACACACGGAGGTAGGAAGGACATGGCTGGGGACTGGGCCAGGGAGGGCAGGGGCTGGCAGGGGCTTGCAGGAGTCTTGATCTGTACCTCTCAGCTCCCCTGCCCCTTCTGACCGCATGGTTCCTTCCCCCAGTCCATTCTCTGAAGGATTTGGGAGTGGATGCAGTTCTGAGACTCAGTTTCCTCATCTGTGCTATGATAGTTCAGGTATCAAAGTGCCTGAGACACCCCCCTAGACAATGGCCACTGTGGGCATCTAGCAGAGCCCCATTGGCCCAGTGAGTGGTAACAGTAACTGCTATAAGCCTTAGGGAAGGTGTGAGGCCTGTGTTCTCAATCTCCACAGACATGGGCTTTTCAGGAAAATAGGCACAGAGGGGTGGCTTCCTGCAAAGACCCTGGCCCCAGTGTGTGCCTCTCGGCTTTCTGCGTGTTCCTGGGTACAGGTGCTGGCTGGTCACAGGGAGACCCCTTCCTGGCTGTGCTTCCCACTTCCCTCACCACAGTGGGGCCCCAGCCACACTGGCTACCACAGGGTTCAACCACAGCACTGCTGGATGTATGAGTGGGCTGGCAAAGGCTGCTGCCAGCTTGGGCACCACTTCTTGTTCCTCCTGGCCCTGGCTAGTCCCCAACTTGCTCAGTATGGCCAAGTGAACCCCCCAAATTATCCCTTTGCCACTTATGGCAAAACCTATCAGCCTCTTAGGGCTTCAGCCTGAGCAAGAGGTTGCTCAGGTGATGATAACAGAGAGGATGAAGGTGTGGTGGTAATGATGATGATGATGTTGGCAATGGCAGTGATGGTGGTGGTGGTGGTGATGGTGATGACAGTGGTAATGATGGTGTGATAGTGATGATGATGGTGGTGGTGGTGATGATGGTGATTCTGATGGTGATGCTGATGCCAAAGATGGTGGTGGTGATGCTGATGGTGATGATGATGGTGATGCTGATGCTGAAGGTGGTGGTGGTGATGCTGATGGTGGTGGTGGTGGTGATGATGGTGATGGCGATGGTGCTGATGGTGGTGATGGTGGTGCTGATGGTGGTGATGGTGGTACTGGTGGTGGTGGTGGTGCTGATGGTGGTGGTGGTGGAGATGGTGGTGCTGATGGTGGTGGTGGTGATGCTGGTGATGCTGATGGTGGTGCTGATGGTGATGGTGATGGCGATGGTGCTGATGGTGGTGGTGTTGGTGGTGCTGATGGTGATGCTGGTGGTGGTGGTGGTGGTGGTGGTGGTGGTGGTGGTGGTGGTGGTGGTGGTGGTGGTGATGCTGATAGTGGTGCTGATGGTGGTGGAGATGCTGATGCTGATGGTGGTGGTGGTGATGATGGTGATGGTACAGAGGTGTTTGTCACTGAGTGCTTGCTGAATGCCGTCACACACATTGGCCTACCCTAAACTTTATTATCCAACAACAGTTTCACTGGACCTTTTGGGCCTTGGTGGGGCCTGTTTCCATGAGGGGCATAGCAAGGGGTGAGCCCTGTGCTCTGGGAGTTTGAGGTGAGTCAGGACTGAAGGGCCTTATGTTGGTTTTTTTTGACTGTAAGTCAGAGAAGGCCGAGGCATGCAAGTTATATGAATCACCCTTCCTTGCTCTTATGGAAGTTGTGGAGGTCTCCGGGGGAGAGCCCTGGCCAGAAGTCCTGCCAGTCTGGGTTGTCCTCGCTATCAGATCTGTTTCCCTGGGATTGGGCTGCCTGGCCAGTCTTGGCTGCCTGCTGCTCACCCACCCATGTCAGGACCAGAGGCCTCAGGCAGCACCCCGGGCTGCTCACCTTCCCTCACACATCCTCACTCCCTGAGTCTCCCAAACTGCAGGTCCAAGCAGGCCCCTGGTCCCACACATGGGGAACTGAGCATATTGCAACCAAGGAGGCCTCCTGGGCTGGTAGGACAGAGGGGAGGGGTTGACTTTCAGGACAGAGAGCCCAGGGCACGGCTCCTCCTAAGGTGAGGTTTCAGTTGAGACCCTGCTTTATCCTGATTTGCACAGGGGTTGGTGAGGATAAAGGACGGTCTCTTTGGGAACCTGAGGGGTCAGAGCTCATAAGAGCAATGTGAGTCCCAAGTGCTGACCTGCCCTGGCCCACCTGGGTTTGCTATGGAGGCCTGGACATCTCAAGCCTCACAGAGAGGCATCGGTCCCCTTTTGAGCTTGGGAGAAGCCTGTCCATGCCGAGTCCATAGTCCTGGTCATTCCCCGGTCCCACACCAGAGGATGGTGGGATCATGGTGTTGTGTCTGGCACAGAACCAAATCTCTGTCCCTCTCTCAGCAGAGTCTTGCCTGTCCCTTGGCCTCGGTCTCTTGTATCCACCCCACTCACCCCCTCCCTTCTTACCCCTCCCTCATTGCTTGCTGGCCAGCCATGGGGACAGGTGATCATGGTTGGACCCTGTCTGTTGGGTATGGGCAGGGCTGTGTGTAGGAGCTGTTCTTGGTGTAGGCTGGTGAGCCCTGTAGGACCTGTGTGGGAGGAAACCTCTGTTGGGCGCCCGGGGCTGGCAGCCCCAAGAGCCATGGCTGGTGGGTGCCTGTGGGTGGGTAGGGGCCAGAGTGAAGGTGATGCCCACCTTGGGTAGGCACCTCCTTCTCTCTTGCTCTGCCATAGTCAAGGTGGGCCTGGCCACCCTGGTTCAGGACAGAGGCCTGAGTCCTGGTGCCCGCAGTGATGGACCTGACCTGGTGGGCCTGACTGGGGGTGGGGTGGGGTGGCTGGAATCTTCCTGCCAGTGGGAAGCAAAACCCGGCTTTGGGCCCCCAGGTTCTCATTGGTAGGAGGCCTGGGTTTCTTCTGCCCACCCAGTAGAGTCAGAGGGCGCTGAGATTTGGGTCCCGGGCCATTGGTTAGGGTAAGGACAGGGTGACCCCAGAAGAGCTGAAATTTCAACCTAGGCCACCTGAGCCGTAAGCTGACACTTGGCCAGGAAGCAGCAGCAGTTCTGAGTCTCCACCACCCTCTGAGGGCAGCAGGAAGCAGGCACATGGCGAGGGCTGGCAGCCCACCCTGCTGGCTTGTGGGGCCCACTCCTCTGGGGTCATGGCAGCCTCTGCTATTGGCTTGCCCATTTTAAAGAGGAGGAAACTGAGGCTCAGTCAAGTTCAGGATCATGCTCACTCTGGAAGCCGCTCCTGTGTTGAAGCACGTCTGCCCACCCTGCTTGGTCCCCAAGGACCCCTCACCTGCTGGAGCTTGTAGACACTCCCTTCCACCTCCCTCCTGCTCTAACCGCTCTGAGTTTCCCCCAGACCCTGGCACGCCGTGGTCCTGCCACATTGCTGTCAGTCCCTGCCAGGGCTGCCACTTCTCCCTCCCCCAGCAGGCAGGGAAGTGGTACTTCCGGAAGTTGGGGGCTGGAGGTGGGTGTCCAGGAAGCTCTGAAAGCCCGCTAGCTGCCCACTGCAGGGTTTCAGTTCCGGGGGGGTCCCCAGGCA
Source organism: Galagoides demidoff (assembly GCA_963574575.1). Taxonomy (NCBI): domain Eukaryota; kingdom Metazoa; phylum Chordata; class Mammalia; order Primates; family Galagidae; genus Galagoides; species Galagoides demidoff. Next base: position 52,563 of record CAUYQV010082359.1, read on the forward strand.
GGGAGCTCGGGTGCAGGGGGGCTGGCTCAGTGCACGGGCTTCCTTGCCCTGCCCCCCCCCACCCCTGCCCGGTGCTCTCCTCTGTTCCTGGGCCTGCCTTGAGTTCCCCTCTCCAAGAACCAGGGCTTCCCTGGCTACCCAGGAGAGAACTGTTTTCCAGGGGCTTGTCCCCACCCCAGCTGCAGTTGGCGCTGGCATTTCCTGTCACCTCCTCCACCTCCCCTGTCTGCCAGGCAGAGGCCAGAGGGGAGTTGGTGGGGGGTTCCCTGGGCTCCCTGCTTTGGGGACCCACAGGAGCAGGAGGGGCCTAGTCCTAGTGAAAGCTGTGCAGCTCAGGAATTTGGGTTAATGGGGATGTCACTTCCCTCTTCTGAAAAGAACCTTGGGGGCATGAGTGTCCTGGGGCCATCCAGTGAGCATAGCTGCTGGTGAAGCTCATCACCCCAGGGAGCAGCAGCCTGTGCCCTCGCGGGCTGCAAGTCGTGATGAGGATGTTTTTTATTTTGTCTTCACTAAATGTAACTTGTAGCTTCCAACAGCCCAGATCTGCAGTACTGGGTGCAGGGAGCTGCTCTGCGCCTACCCTGGGTGCTGGGTGTCCCAGACGTTCCATCTCTGCTCCACGGCTTCTGTTGCTGGTCTCTAGGTCTTTGCATTTCAGAGATAGCTTTGTGCCAAGGCGGGATTACTCTGCGGCCTCTTGCATGCAGTTTCCTGGATTGAAATCTGGCTGCCAAGGGAGGTGCTTTTGCCCATGTGGGGGCTACTGGGGCATCTCCCTGGTTTCCTTTTCTGTCTGTCCCTGGAGGTCCCTGTGGCCTGGGCTGTGCCCTCCTTCCCTAGGGTCCTGAGGCATACCGACTGTTTCTGGTCCTGAAGGGGGACCTGTGGATGTCAGAGGAATGAGGTTCTGAGATATTGGGACCTTGTATGTCATAGGTTCTGAGGTTCCCAGATTCAGGCAGGGATTTGGTTTTGCCACCCAGGGCTTGTCCTTTAGAGGCTGCCCTGCCACCCCTTTGGGCTGGGAGGGCTATGTGTCCACTAGCTCCCAGGTTGAGTCTGGGGTGTCTAAGGCTAGCTTGAGGTAGCTCCCAGGGGCCATGCCATGGCCCATGACGTGGGCATGGAGGATCAGATAAGCTGGTGGAGACCAACTGGTGACAAGATTGGAGTGTCCAGAGTATTGTGGCCACTTACCGGGTTAGGGATGGATAAGGGGCCAGAAGAGGCAGAGGGAACACACACAGACGGGGCCCTCTGCTACAAGTGAAGGATGTTTAGGCATTTTTTTTTTTTTTTTTTTTTTGCCTTTTCTTCTTAACATTCCTTTCCTGGCCAAAAAGTATCTTTCTCCACAAGACTCCAGAAAAACCGCCCAGCCCGTTGTCACCCAGCTCTGGGTCTGCCATGGATGTTCTGTGTAAACAGGAAGAAACCCCCCCCCCCCCGCCCCAGTCAGGGGCCTAGGGGCGCTGGGCACCATTGGCAAGGCTGGTGGCACTGAGCTGGGAGCCCTGGGGGCTTATTAGGCAGGGGCAGGGTGGGGCATACCCACAGGCTGGGGGCCGAGGGCTTCTTCCCTGCTCCCCCCTCACCCCTTTCTCCCTGACAGTCCTGGGCCTGTTTTGACCACTTTGCTCCTTGATCTGACAGGCTCTCCTTCTCCAGGGACTTGGAACTTGAGCTGAGTGCAGGCAGTTTTCTTGGGGCCTGCCCCTCCCTCCCTCTCTCCTCTCTCCCTCTGTCCTTCCCTCTGGCTGACGCTCTCTCTTGCTGCTCCTCCTCTTCCTGCCAGGGAGAACAAGTGAGCAGATGACCAGCCAACCCAGCTGCCCAGGCGGAGGCTGTCTGTGCAGGCCCTGGCTGAGAGAGCTCCTTTGCTCCACTGGCCTGCCCCACTGGCAGGAGTACTCCCTTGTGAGTAGGCACAGCTGGCCAGCAACAGAATTCCCTGTCAGGGGTCTGGGCCTACCTGCCCTCCTGTCCTGGGGACAGCTGGCTTGAGGAGATCAGCCCCAGCATGGTCTGGCAGGCTGTCTCAGAAACCCTGCAGTCCCCTCCAGTATTCCCATGATTACACCAGGAGCAGGGGGTGGGGGCGGAGAAGCTGGGAGAATCCAGCAGCAACTTCTCTCCTGACCTTAAAATTCCCGTCTTGTTCTCAGAGGCTGGGATGAGAGGCAACTTCCCAGGGTGGCCAGGCTAGCTTCTGAAGGCAGTCCTACAGTTTGGGCCCCAGACTGACCAGTCTCTTCCTGGGTGGGTACCTGCAGGGTCCTTCTCTAGGGAGATGCCTACAAAGTCACCTGGTGCTGAATCAGTCTTGCTTTCCTGCCCCCATGCCCTACGGTCAGCAGGAGGCCTCTCTGGACCGAGATGAAAGAGGCAGGCCAGGTCTCCGTCCTGTAGATGAGTAGAATTGGGTGTGCCTGTGTGCCTTTCACAGAAGGAAACTAAGGCTCAGAAAGGGAAGAGACTGGTTCAGATTTCCCTATCCAGGGGTAGTCGGAGACAGGGTGAGGCATTCCTGTGTTTGTTGGGGGAGGACCAGAAGGCTTCTGGGATATGGCTTTGGGCATTTCTCTGACAGTTCCAAGAATTTAGTGACTTCAGGCTACAGAGGCGGTTGATAGACTCAGTGACACACTCTCCTGTCTGCTCCTTCCCACCCCCCGCCTTCTTCACCTGGTGACTTTATCTTTAATTGGTCTCATCTACAGTACAGGTCCTATCAGAGACTAGTAGGGCTGATCTGTAGTACTGACCATTGCCAGTGGGTGTCGCTAGCACCTGGTTCTGGAATTCCATAAGGTTGTATTTTCAAGCTCGTGAGATGGTTTATTCCCAATTTTGTGAATGATGAAGGTTTGCAGTGAGTCTGTACCTGCGTCAGATGGGGTGTAAGTGGCAGCCAGGTTCACCCGTTGTGCTGTGGACCTGTTCATGGAGGGGTGCCCAGTGGAGGGTGGTTCCTCTGGGAGGGGATATAGAGGTAGGGCCCAGCAGGCCCAGGCTGTTTCAGGAGAATGGGAGCACAGCCGGGAGGGGTCCGTTGCAGGGTATCAGCACCTCCAGGCTGGCACTGGCACAAATGCCAGGCTCTCCTGAGCTGTGGATGATGGGCGCACGGCTCTGGATGGAGGTGGGTCCCGCCCCAGTCCTGCATGTGGTTGGCAATGGTCTTCTGAAACTTGTTGGCACAGGTGGCAAATGCCAATGCTTTGCACAGGGCTCCTTTGACACGTGGTTCCTTCCTCGCAGGACTCCTTCCTGAGGCAGCCTGGTGCTCAGAGCACTCAGGACAGGGTTGCTATGAGTTTCAGGGAGGGGAAGCCTTCTGAGGCTGTTGGGGGGTACTCTAGGGTGTGTGCTAGGGCTTGTGGGGCTTGTGGGTTCAGTCATAGCCTCTCCTATGTCTGTGGTCCTGTTCTGCTTCTTAGAAGGGCAGGTGATCTCTGGGTGGGAAGGGTGGGGAGTGAGAGAAAGTTCTGCTGCTAGTCTCTGGAGCCCGGAGGCCAGGTGACTGCCCAGAGGCCGGGCTGTCCTATAGAGGCAGGGGGTGGAGCAGGTTGGGTGTGGGGCTCCTGATGGTTTTCCTGGTTGTCTGACAGCCCTATAGGCGGTGCAGTCACCCCCAGGCAGCCTCCCACCCTCAGGGGGAGGGGCCCTCACTGAGTTTGTTGGGGACTTTGAAATTCCTGAGGTGGAGATGAAAGGCTAGTGTGGAGGAGGTCTCAGCCCTGCCTGGCACACACGTGGGCACCTTCAGGAGGCCACCCAGAAGCTCCCTGCCCACATAGGAAGTGCTAGGTGTCCCCTTTCCACCTTTCCAGTCCCCTCCTATCTCAGGGCCCCATGAGACCAAACAGAACCCAGGCCACAGATTCTCAGCTGCCACTGCTGTGGTACCTGAACAGGCCTAGGCAGTGTGGACCTGCGGTTAGTGCTTGGGAGTGGGTCAGCTCGTGGAGCTGGTCCTGGCTCTGCCACAGGCACTCTAAGAACTCAGGGCCTGGTTTCCCGCATCTGTAGGATGGGACGGTAATAGGATACTCCCATAACCTCACGTTCATCTGTGCTGGGAATAGGGCAACTGCTGGTACATAGCAGGTGCTCTGAGAACAATGGCCTTTATTACTTTTGTTATTCTTGGACTGTCCCCTCGACCGCCCTTGGGATGGGCAGAGGAGCTGTCCAGTCCTGGCAATGGGCATTCCTCCCTCTGTTTCCTGGGTGGACAGCCTACAGTGGAGAGGCTTGCAGGGCCCAGGTCAGCATCTTGAAGCACACTAACGGCAGGTCTGCCTTGGGCCTGGCCTACTGCCCAGGCCATGTGGGGGGCAGTGCCTTGGAGGGGAGCTCCAGCTTCCCTGACCTGGCCTTGTGTGAGCTGTAAGGGTTGGCAGGGCCACTCTGGGGGTGCCTGGGGTCTTCCCGTGGGCCTGTGGCCTGAGGGGAGCAGGCAGTTGATGTGGGTTCTAAAAGCTGACCCTGAACACCCATGCTGACCCTTTCTCCCATGAATTCTTGTCTTACAGACTTCTCCACCCAGGTGAACTCCTCGTCTCTCAACTCCCCGACGGGGCGAGGCTCCATGGCTGCCCCCTCACTGCACCCCTCCCTGGGACCTGGCATCGGCTCCTCGCTGGGCTCCCCAGGGCAGCTACACTCACCCATCAGCACCCTGAGTTCACCCATCAACGGCATGGGCCCTCCCTTCTCGGTCATCAGCTCACCCATGGGCCCCCACTCCATGTCAGTGCCCACCACACCCACCCTGGGCTACGGCACGGGCAGCCCCCAGGTGAGTGCGGCAGCTGGGGAGGGGTCTGTGGTGGGGGTGTGGGCTTCATGGCAGGATGTCCACATTGTTTCACAGACCCTGGGAAAGAGGTACTGACATTTGCCCTTTGATCTGTGGGAGATGGTGCCTCAGAGAGACACATGCCCCTAGGCCTGGCTGGCTCCTGGGCCTGGACCCCTCAGGAACGGCAGCTCAGCAACCTTGTTGCTAGTCCTCTACCCTAGTGTGGCCCCTCGTGTATGGGAGGGACAGGGACTCCCTGCTTCCACGACCATGGAGCTCTGCAGTGTGGGGCTCTGCCTCCCTCAGTCCTGCAGCCATCCCTGGGAGCCCTGTGCTCCTGTGGGCCTCGGTCCTTTCCACCTAGTCTCTCCTTAGAGCGGGGTCAGTGGTTTCAGTGCCCCGGGCCCCGGGGAACTGAAAGAGGTATCCAGGCTCAGCCCAGTGCTACGCTCCTCGGATGCCAGGCCCTGGTCCCCAGGGGGCCTCTGTGGCAGGGCTGCTCAGAGAGGTGTCCAGGCTCAGCCCAGTGCTACCCTCCCCGATGCCAGGCCCCTGGTCCCAGGGGTCCTTGGTAGCAAGGGTACTCAGTAGCCTTGGCTCTGGGTATGCCGGTTGTCTGTGGGATGTGGTAACCTCCTCTGTAGTTGGGGTCTGCTTAGGTGCTTCCTCAGACAGTCTGGCTGTTTGGGTTGTTTCTGGGTCAGGAAGTGGGTAGAGCCTGAGATCGTCTGGCATAGTCCAGGTCTCGCTGTGGGGACCTTGGAACCTGGCCTACCTCCACTTCTCCCTAAGAGAGCACGCCCTGAGTGCCTCTGTGTTCCTGCCTGGGAGAACCACAGGGGACGGGTTTCTGTCTGGTTGGTGGGAGCCTCCCCTGACTCCCCCAGACCCTCCCTCTCTCAGGGGCTCCATTTTTCCCCCTAAAATAGGCAGGGGCACCCCTCCCTACTTGGAGCTTCTCTGTTTGGGTTTGGCCATTTGTTCCCCAGTGCGGGAAGGCTCCATGACAGAGAACTTTAGTGCCCTCTTAGGAAAGCCCAGCAGGGAGGGACTCGTAGTGAGCTGCCTTGCCAGAGTCACATAGCTCACAGCACTGTCCGAGGACTCCCAAGGCCCCGCTGCCTGCCAGCTGCTGCTCCTGCTGCAGAACTGGGGTGTGGCTGGGGTCAGAGCCAGCCCACCACCCACCCACCTGGACCTGTTTAGAGCTGGCCTTGGCCATCCTGAGCTGCAGCCCCCAGGGAACCTTATTCTTTCTAGGCCAACCAGTCACAGCCCCTCTTCCCTGGGGACTTTGTAGAAGAGCTGCTCCTATCCCTCTCACATTACCTGGCCTTCCAGAATCAGGTGGAAGGTTGCAGTGCTGGTGTGAGGGAGGCCCAGGCCACCACCCTGGGCCTGGCTGTGTTATTTTTAGCATAGCTGCCCTGCCCCTATTCTTGTTTCAGTAGGGTGCTAGGCAGGGAAAGGGCACATGATGCCCCGGGCCCCACCTGACCCTTGGCCAACTGGCTGGCACCTCCTGGCTGTCAGTGTACTGAGGATGTTGGCTGGGCCTCCAGGGCGGGTGCCTGCTCTGGACACCCAGGGGGTCTGTGTACAGCAGGAGCCTGGTTCCAAATCTCTGCTGAGGGGCAGAGCTGAGGGCTGTGCAGGGGTCTGTGCCCCACATGCTGCCGGATGCCCTTAGTACTGTTTAGCCTTTCTTGGGGCAGAGCTGGGGCAGCATGGGAGTGGGAGGGCTTAGGGCCATTTCTACCCTGTTCGTTTGTCACTTCTATACATGGAGAGGTTTCTAGAATGTAGCAAGTGCTCCCTCATTGACACCAGATGGCTTATAAGTGGGTGGGTGGAGTAGCAAGGGGCCCAGGGGCAGGTGGGAGTGGGGAGCAGACCTAGTGTGCTCCAGACATATACTGCTGTCCTGCTGTCAGCTCAGTATTTGTCTGTGGGTCTGTCAGTCCCACCCGCAGTCAGTTGTGCTGGGGTCTGGGCCCATGCATGGCCTTAAGTTCCCCAGAACCCATAGTTCTGTCCCTGGAAGTGAGTCCAGCTCTGGGGCTTCAGCAGTTTGTCTTGGAGATGTGGGTTCCTCATATCCATGGGAGTACAAGCAGAGTGGGGGGAGTGTGTGCCCCACCCACAGCCCTAAACCACAACCGCAAAGTCAGGGTTCCTGGAGCCAGCTCGGTCCTCTGACTTCTGCTGCTGTGAGGGATGGCCTGGCAGTCTGTCTGCTGCAGGCCAGGGCCAAGAAGGGCCGTCAGTATCACTAAGCACAGGTCAAGGGGTCTCTCCCAGCAGGGGCATGTAGCCAGGCCAGTCCTCAGCTGCTGGCCCCTCAGCTACCCCAAGCCTCCTTGCTGGTTGTGGGGGCTCTACCAGGGTAAGGCTCAGGGGAGGTCTGCACTGTGTCCCAGAGGTCTCTTGACTGTATCTGGCTCTCTGTAGGTGTGTAGTAGGTATTAGCTTAGGGGACAGTGCCATCTCCTGTGTAACAGGAGGGTTGAGGGTGGTGCTGGGCACACAAGTGAGACCCCCACATTCCATTGAAGCCCCCTGACTGAGGGCCTGTGGGGCTTTGCATGAGGGAGTGTGCAGGTGGGATGGAGGGTGGGAAGCTGGCTGGCACTGGTATGGGATCCTCCTGGCCTGGGGGCAGAACTGGACAGGAACATGGAGAAGGGCTGGTTTGCTCCTGCCTGGATGGACAGATGAGGCCCACAGTGGGCTCAGAACCCAGTTTTGACTGTGGGTAGTGGGCCTTCTGCGTTGGAGCTTGGGAAGAAGGGTGTAGTGGGTCCGTGGGGAGGGAATGGGATAGATGGGCAGGAGACCAGGGTGGGGCATTGAGGACGTAGGAACCGAAATAGGTGTCAAGGATATGAAAGGGGAAATGTGATACACCCACCCTGGCCATCTTAGAGTCTTAGGGCTCTAGCAAAAAACTGTGCCCTGGGAGAAGCTGGGTCTCCTGGAAATGGGCAGGAGGTATGGCCAGTAGGGGGCGCTGTGGAGACCACCGGGGAGCTGATACATAAGGAGGCCCCAAAGGGCTGCTCAGAGCTTGATTCTGGGGCCTTTGAGCAGCCTGGGCCTGGAAGGGCAGGAAGAACCAACATCCCCAATGCTGGCCTCCCTTCCAAGGCTCAGCCTTGCTTTGGCAGCCACACCCGGGTCATATGCTGGTGGTGCCCAGGGAGGCAGAGTGAGTAGCTGGGGCTGGCAGTGGGGCCAGACACCCTGGTCCAGCCTTCCGTCTCTCCAGACCTCCTGGACTTCCCAGAGCCTCTAGTCTGCTGAGGTCCAGGGAGGGCAGAGATGTCCCAGCTTTCATCCTGGGAGCTGGCTTGGTCATGGTGCCAACTCTGGGGATGTGTGACTATCTTCTGTGTCCCCTCCTGCCTGGGGCCTCCTTCTCTGAAGAGGGCTTCTTTGGCCCCACCTCAGTTTACTGGTGCCAGGCCCCATGGCCTGCACGAGGAGGCTGGGAGATAGCCGTGCCCGCTGTCCACCCCGTGTCTTGGAGGTGGACAAGGAGGAAGGAGGAAATAAGTGAGTCCCTGTCCACGGTGCTGCCAGGACAGCTGTGACCTCGGCTCCCATGCTGTGGAGAAGGCTAGTGGCCCCGCAGGGGCCTCGTGGGCCTAGCTCCTGCCCCAGGTGCTCCTGCTTAGACGTCCTCAGTGCCTCCCTGTGTGTGCTGGTACCCAGCAGTTCCTGCCCTTGGATGCTGCTGCTGCTGTCACTCCAGCTCTGACCGGATCCAGCCCCAGATCCCCCAGCTTCTTTCTTTTCCAGAACAGTCCTTTGTTTTCCACCTCTGGACGTCAGCATGGGCAGCCCCCTGCCTGGGATGCCCCTTCCGTCCTCCCAGGCCTCAGGCCATCTCCTCCAGGCCGGAGGGCTCCTTATACCCACTGTTTCTTGGCAGTGGGTCACAGAGAGCATGCTGCCTGTGGGCTGTGCTCTGAGGCATGCCCTGGAATCCTCGCATCAGCTCTCAGCACGGGCACTAACTTTCTAGTTCTGTAGACGGGGGAACTCAGGTCGGTGACTGGGTAATTTCTCCAGTGTCACTCTCAAGCAGAAGGGACGGAATTCAGAGCTGAGGCCATCAACTTCCGTCTCTTACAGAGTCCCTGGGTTAGACAGCCACAGACCGTTCTCTGTCCTCCCAGGCCTCAGGGTCACCAGTGGGTCCTAGAGGGCTGTGCAGGGCCTTGCCCCTGGTACCTTCTGCTGTTCTTGCTGGGCCAGGATAGGCCAGGCCTATGTGAGCAGTGCCCAGCAGTGGGCGGGACACGTGCTTCTCCGCAGCTCAGTGGTTTTGGACAAGCCCTTTCCTCTTGGGGTCTCAGTTTACCTTTCTGCAGCATGTGGGGACCATGGACTTGGGGAGAACCTGCTGACTCCCGGAGGCCTGAGTTTAGTCCCCACCCTGCCACTTGGCCCTATGTGACATCCTCGCTGCTGCTGGCAGGGTTCTCTCTGGGCCAGGAGTCTCCGTGTCTGCATCTGGGTCCCGGGGTTTTCCAGGCAGGGAGAGGCAGGTTGTGTGTGCAGAGGTCTGGTACTTTCTCCTTCCCATTCTTAGTTCTCTCGCTTCTGCCTATGGATGTGACTGGGGGGCGTTTGTCTGCCCTGCTCTGCAGTGGCATCTCTTCCCCGTGCACTGAGCTGTCAGGGCTGGCCCTGGTCTGGCTGCAGCCCACTGGAGGCCCACGGCCCACCTGGACAGACTAAGGAGGGTCCCAGAACCTAGAACTGTTTCAAGTTGGGAAAATCACTCCAGGCACGGAGGCCTCTGTGAAAGGCGGCTTTGGGGTGGTTTCTGCTTCGCTTGCTCTGAGTACTAAGCGCTTCCTGTCCCGTGAGAAAGGGGGATGGGATTTGGGGGCCGGGGGAAGGAAGGAGAGGATTCCTGCGCACAGGGGGGGCACGGGTTTGCAGAAGTGGAGCTGGGTGGACAGGCAGGCTGGCAGGGTGCAGGGGAAGTGCCTCTGGCCCCTGCGCTGACTGCAGAGTGGGTGGAGGCAGGGGAACCAAAACTGCTGTGTCATCGCACGCTGCAGCTGTTGTCAGGGTGACCGGGTGAGTTTCCCACGCCCGCTGCTGCAGGCAGGGTGGAGGGCCCTGAGGAGAGGCCGGTGGTGTTCCAGCCACCAGATGCCCACGCCTGGGGGGGGCCTCCCTCCCCTCTCCTGTGTCACATGACCAGAGACCCAGACCCTGGCTTACAGCCTCATAGGGGCATATGTGGCTCTGGGGACCCCATCTCTGCCCCCTCCTCATTGAGCCTGGGCCTTAGTGTCCCCATCTGTGGGATGGGTCCCCTGAGTTTCTGCCTCACTTAGTGTCTGGGGAGCCTCCACCTGGGTTGGGCACAATAAGGGGCTCAGTTGTGAGCAGCAGCTCTTTCTTAGCTGGGTGATGGGTGGGCCGTATGCCCTCCTGGCAGGGTGGGATGCCAGGCAATCTTTTGAGGAGCCATGGGTTCAGCTGTGGGACAGGGACCCATGTAGGAGCTGGGGCCAGGCATCCAGCCAGCTCAGCGGAGCTGGGCCCTACTCTCCTGAGGACGGCAGCCCTGCTATGCCTCAGCTGTATGGCAGGGGTACGGCCCTCTGCAGCTTTGGTGTCTCTGTAAATGGACAGTGTCTGTGGGGGCAGCACATTCTGCTGCCCCCTGAACCTGCTGACCCTTCTCAGCTCAGCTCACCCATGAACCCTGCCAGCAGCAGCGAGGATGTCAAGCCCCCGCTGGGCCTCAATGGCGTCCTCAAGGTCCCCGCCCACCCCTCAGGAAACATGGCATCCTTCACCAAGCACATCTGTGCCATCTGCGGGGACCGCTCCTCAGGTAGGACCACCATGGCTCATGGGCAGGCTGTGGGGAGGCGGGGGCCTGAGCGAGTTTCTCCATCTACCCTGTGGTGCCCCCATCCCACACCGCACCCTTTGGTGTTCGTGTCTCTGGGACATCTGTGGTGAGAGACCAAGAGGGCAGGGCAGCAGTTGCTGGTTGTGACAGCAACAAAGGGCACGCGGGGCTGTGCCTGGGCTGAGGACCCCCACTTTATGCCACTAACTCCCAGCAACCTGAGAGGGAAGAGTGATGCCTGGCCTCTTGCAGGGCACTAGCTTAGACCCAGAGGGCCAGTGACCTGCTGGAATTCAGCCCTGCCCCACTCCCAAGCTGGCTCCTAGTCCCTGAGGCTGGCCCACCTCTCGGAGGAGCAGAGGGCCAGGCAGGGGTCAGCCTATGCCCAGCTGGGCTGGAAACCGTGAGGGCCCTCCTCAGGGCCACCCGAAGCCTGGCCCAGCAGGACACGGAGGAGTGACGCTGCCAGCTTGGTGGCAGCTCACCAGCTCTGCCACCGGCCCACAGGCAAGCACTACGGGGTGTACAGCTGCGAGGGCTGCAAGGGCTTCTTCAAGAGGACGGTGCGCAAGGACCTCACTTACACCTGCCGTGACAACAAGGACTGCCTGATCGACAAGCGGCAGCGGAACCGGTGCCAGTACTGCCGCTACCAGAAGTGCCTGGCCATGGGCATGAAGCGGGAAGGTAGGCTGCGGGCGCCTGCTGGGCCAGAGGGAGGGCAGGGTGGCCAGACATCTGCCCCAACGCACTCCCTGGGTCAGACCCTCGAGGCTTCCATGTGTCCTGCTGCTGCATTCTCCGAGTGCAGCTCTGGACTTTGCAGCTTTGCTGTGCCCCCGCAGCAGCTTTGCACACGTCGGGTACAGGGTACTCGCTCCCTGCAGAGTTGCAGCCATACCACGGGCAGTGCCTCCCTGTGGAAGGGGCTGGCTCACTTCCTGGTGGCCCCAGGCCCGTGCTCTCCAGGCTGGAACACGCTTAGCACTAGTGGCCTGGGCGGAAGGCACCTGGCTTTTCTCTTGTGGGTTAGGGGGCTCCTATAGGACCGCCTAAGGCCCAGGCCAGCTCTAGCACCCTCCACCCTGCATTGTGTCTTCATTGAGCTCCTGCTGTATGCCAGGCCCTGGACTTACAGAGACAGGTCCTGCCCACCCTGGCCTCCAGGCTGTGGGGACAGGCACTGATTAGGCAGAGGCCCTGTGAGGCTCTGTGGCTCTGGGAGACAGATGACAGGAAGTGAATGTTCCCGACAGAAGCATAGCAGGGACTGAGGCGGGAGGGGAGGAAGCAGACCAGGTGGTGGCCCCAGGGGAGTGGGTGCACATGGGCCAGCTGTGCAGTAGGGGACAGCCAAGGAGACCCTTAGGGGATGGCTGTTTAGGTCAAGGGGGCTTCCAGCAACCAGCAAGATGTCCCCTAAGCCTATTGGGTCCCACCCCTGGCGGGCTCCTGGTAACATCTGCACCTTTGGGCAGCAGGACTTGAACCTCAGGCCTTGGTGTTGTGAGCCTGTTTCATTGGCACGATGTTTTGTGGGGGGGACAGCAGGGAATGCCTCTCTGTGAGGTCATGGAAACCATCAGGTTGTTCAGCCAGACCTGGATCTGAGCCCTTGACCTGTGGTGCAGAGTGACCTTCTGGCCTCTGTGTCAGTGGACGTCAGTCTCTCTAATCCCTTCTTGTTCTCTAGCTTGACACTGGCTCGTCTCTGCCAGGACCCCTGGGTCACTGTGTGCCTGTCTGAGTGGGGTGCATGGGGTTCATCCTAATGTGCATTTACCCTGGGCCTATGGGGCTGTCTGGGAAGAGTCTGCTGCTCTGTGCCTGAGTACCACAGGACCCTCCCTCCTTCTGCTGGGGCTGCCTGTCCGACCTCCTTCCCACCAATCCCTATGGGGTCCCCAAGCTGGAGCTGAGCTGCCGTCTCACCATCAGGGAGCATCCCGAGTATGGCCTGGTGCTGCAGTTTTTATCTTACTTTATTTTGGGTGCCTTCTCAGAGAAAGTAAAAGCTCAGGGGGCCCCCGTGTCCCTGATAGGCTCCCTGTCCTGCAGAGCCGCCTTTCCTGGGTGTGTGGCACTCCTTAGGCCCACCCTTGCTGTGCAGGTCTGGAGACTGAGGCCACAGGGTTCAGCCTTGTTCAAGGTCATGTGTGGGGCTGGAGCCTTGGCCTCTGGCCCCTGCCTAGACCTTGTTCCTTTTGCCAGTGAGAGGGTACAAGAGCATGTTACCAGCCAGGGGGACCTAGATCCATTCTTCTGGGCACCCCATGTGGTTGGGGAGTTGGGGGGGCTTGTCCCTGGACCATGGACATTTAGGCTGGGTGGGATAAGTGCATAGTGGGCAGAAGATGGGGTATGCCTTGCATGGAGTCCCAAGACTTGGCTAGTGGGGAAGGTGGGGCCTCCAAGGCCTGGGGGATGACACCTCTGACCATCCAGTGGAGCTGCAGCCTCGGGGTTGGGGGCCCTGGAATCCCCTGGTCTGGACTCCCACCCCTGTGCTCACCAGTGCCTGGGTCTGTAGGCACTCACTGTGTATTGGGCTGCGCTGGCCAGCCCCTGTCTGTCCCCGCCCCCCCACGCTCTTGCTCACCCCACACCTTGTAGGAGAAATGGGGTACAGAGAGGAGGGTCCTTGGGGTGGTCTCAGGGCCAGTGCAAGGCTGGGCCCGAGCCCCACTGCAGTTTGTCCAGCCCAGCCCCTGCTTCACCCTCACCTCTACTCCGCTGAGAGGTGAACTGGTGCTGTGGGCCCTTCCACTTAGCAGCATGTGGCCCTTGGGACCTGATTTATGGGACAGGAGATAAATACCTGATCCCTTCAAGGTACCCACCTCCCCTTTGTCTGTAGCTGAATTTATGAGTCATGAATGTGCAGTAAAGCCTCCCCCAGTGCCTGCCCTCATGCCCCAGACACAGCAGCCACAAAGCTTGGCCTCACTACCTGAGAAGGGTGACTCTGCGTGGGTGGCCAGGACGACGAGGCCCCATGCCGTGTTTTTCTGTGAATGGGGCCTCTTCCTACTCCCCTGGGTGTGTGGATGGTGCAGCAAGGAAGAATGACAGGGGCCTAGTGCAGCCTGGGTGCCTGCCCTACAGGGACTCCCACCCACAGGATGAATGGTCAGAGGGCTTGGCAGGCAGGTCCCCACCCCTCCTGCATCTGAGTGCTTGGCAGTGGCCCTCGGTTCTGAAGCACAGAGCTCCTCCCCTCTCCTGTCCCAGGGCATATCAGCCTGAGGACGGCTCCCTGGTATCAGTGGGCAGGGCTTCTGGCCGTGCCATGGGGCCAGGTTTGCCAACCCAGGGTGTTCTTGGCCAGAGCATGCAGGATAGGCTGTTCTGAGTGCTAGGTCCCTGGCAGACAGCCTTACTGACTATGACTTGTGGTCACATCCTGGAAACAGAGGCTCCAGCTGCAGTGTCTGTAGGGTTGGCTGACCACTGGGCTGGTCCAGGCTTCCTCTGTGGGGTGGCTCTGCCCCTGGCAGGGGCCTGCGTTGGCTCCGAGGCAGATGGGTCCCCCTACGCACTGCACTGCACCAACTAATGAGGGATGCTGGGATGCCGCAGGCTGATAGCATCTCCTGTTGGGCAACAGCAGGGGCCTGCATACACAAGCAGCCACCAGGGAGGGACTCGCTCTGCAGCATTCCCAAGGCGGAGGGGTGGGCAGAGGCCGGTGGGAAATGCCACAGTGGGGCCCTGGCTCTCTGCCAGGCGGAGCCTGGGCCTGTTTGCTGACGTGGGCGGTGGCAGAGCCTGGGGGCCTATAGGCACACCACATCTGATGGGGGAGACAGACCTCACCCTTGGGGGTTCCTGGTGTGCTGGGAGAGATCTTGCTGTTGCCTGGGGGCACTGGCCCAGACTAGAGAGGCCACCCACTGCCCCCCATCTTCTGCTTCCTTCCTCCTCCCCCAGGAAGGCTGAGCCCCGTTTCCTTCCTGCCTGCCTTTGCTGCCTGTGCCCCATCTCCTGGTTCTGAAGGCTTGGGGTGCAGAGAGAGCAGTGTCTGGCATGCACATGTGTGTGTATGTGTGCATGTTTATATATGTGTGTGTGTGTGCATAATGTACACAGACTCGGGTGACCCCACAAGTCTCTGCTGGGACGAAAGAGCCTGCTGGATTCAAGTGTCAGCCCTGCTGATTTCAGGCCTGTGACCCTTGGCATGGGACTCACTTTGCCTTTCTGAGCCCTCAGGTCCCCCCCCGCACTGCTGAAGGGCTTGGGCAAGACTCCTCATGGGCTTGTTAGAGGAAAGTGGCGGAGGATAGCGCTGTGTGTGTCTGCAGCAGGATGAAGGGTGGTGTCCACAGCATGTCTATGTGTGCATGCCCGTGTGTGTGTGCACGCCCAAGTTTGCGTACCCGTGCATGCGTGCATGCATGTGTGTGCCTGATTCCCATGTTCCAGCACCTTGTCCTAGGTTGAATCCCCTGAGGGAAGGAAGCTGCCGCCTCTGATTGGAGAGACTTCGCTGGCTGTGTGGCTCCTTTGCCTGGGCACCCTCACCCCCACCCCCACCCTTAGAAAGGAAGGGTTGGTTGGGCCAGAGCATTTTGTTGAAATTCAGTCCCATCTGTGTTAGGAGCCCGGGCCCAGGCTGCACCAGGAGACTCCCCTTCAGGCTGCAGGACTGCTGTGGCCAGAGTCCTGTGCCAGTGTATCCCCTGACATCTGGGCCTCGTTATGCTGGGGCAGGGGCCGGCACCCTCTGCCTCCCCTGCCTTGCCTGTCACCTACCCTCCTATGTGTCCTTCTGGGTACCCCCTCGGCCTCTGCCCTGCCTACCACACTGGGGGCTGGAGGATAATGAGGCCCTGTATTTACAGACGCCTCCTGCCTGAGGCTTCCCGGCGCCAGTGGAACGTAAGTCAAACATGACTCTGTCTGAGAGGGGATGGGCTGCAGAACGTGCATCCCAGCTCCCTCCTCCCCTGTGCTGGGCATCTATAAATAAAACAATAATGTTTATAATGATGCTGCTCAGAGCTGCTGGGGCTCTTCACAGCTTCAAAGTGCTTCACAAAACATTCGCTAATTAATTCTTGGCGCCCTGGCGCAGGAGGCAGGTGTTAAAGAGCTCTCACCGCCCAGGTGCAGGCGCTCCGATAACTGGCAGGAGCCCTCCCTTGGGCCGCTCTCGTCTGGGGCTCCCTGTGCCCTGGGACTGTTTCTGAGAGCGAGAAAATCCCTGGCACTAGGCCAGGGGATGAGGATCAGGGGAGCGTGGCCAGAGGCTCCTGTGACAGTCTGAGCCTCTGGCAGTTGCCCGTTTGCGAGTGTGTCCCTGTGTGTCTGTCCTGTAGGCAGGTGCTGTCATTCTTATTTGATGGATGAAGATGGGACACAGAGAAGTTAGGGGGCTTGCTTCCCCAGGGCCACATAGCGGGTAGGGATGGAGGAGGCTTTGGGACTGGGGCTGTGTGGCTACTGAGTCTGTAGCTTTAAACTGTTTGTCTGTCCTGAGAGCCCAGCCATGCCCCTTCAGCTCTCTGAGCCTCAGTTTCCCACCTGGTGAGATGAAGCAGTTGAACTGGGTTATACCTTTCAGCTGTGTCCCAGCACTGGGGCTATAGAATCCTGCCCAGAGATCCCTATCCCCAGGGTCTCTAGGACATGGGGCCAGCAGGAGATCTGGTCTTGTTCAGCCCAGGTGCTGGCTGAGATCAATCCATGTAGATGCCTCCTGTGTGTTGGGGCTGCTTGGCATCAGCGGGTCAGCTGTCCTGGTCCATGACTGTGTACAGAGAGTGACCCTCCCATAGATGAGCACTGCCCTGTGGAGGGGTTGTGGGTAACCAGTGGTGGGGCAGGAGCCAGGACCCTTCACAGGCTTCCTATCAACCCCTGGCTCCCTGCCCAGCCCCCCTGCTGTCCAGCTTTCCAGACGATCAGGCCTAAGGAAACACTAGAGGTTCCTGCCTGGCTCCTTGGCCCAGCAGGTGTATCTGAGAGGCTCGGATGGGGCTTTTGTCCCTGAGACTCAGTGTAGCCAGTGGCACCTGGCAGGATGCAGTTGGCCCAGGGTGGCTGAGGGGCGCCTGTGCAGGGCCATGCAGACCTGTGGATGGTGTTGAGGAAACCAGGCAGGGCTGGAGACTCAGGGCAGCAGGGTGGAGTGAGGGAAGGGGGTGCTCCCCAGGAGCCTTGGCTTTAGGGGAGGTGGCTACTGACCTCATGGCAGGGCAGGGCAGGGCAGGGCAGGGCAGGGCAGGGCAGGGAGGGTACCAGAGGCATAGATGCCCCTTCCACCCCTGTCCTTCCTTGCATCTGCCATACCGATCTGGGAGCTAGAGGCCACGAGGGAGGGCTTGGGAGGCAGCTCCAGCCCAGGCCTTGGAGCCAGGACCACGGAGGCATTGGTCTCTTGGTCATTGGCACCTGGGGAGCCCTGAGATTGCTGTGTCTCCTGGAGGGGCTGTGATGAGTGCCATGTGGGAAGCACCCTTGGGCCTCAGACAAGAACAAGGAGGAACATGGCCTGTGTTGATGTCCCAGGCCTGATGAGCTGTAGGAGGGGTTTGTAAGGGGTGAGTAGAGAAATGGGGGGGGCATGGGAATTGCTGGAGACCCCCAGCCTCATCACATTCCTGACTGCCATGTACTTGCTTGGACAAGTCACTTTGTCTGCCTGAGTCTCAGTTTCCTCATCTGTCAAGTGAGGGTCATGGACATGCTTACCCTATGGGGCAGGGGAAGGAGTGGATGGGGTGGGGGCCAGAGCTCCAGTTCAGGGCTGCTCAAGGGCAGGACTACCTGGAAAGGAAACATGTCTTGGGAACTGCCCATGAGCAAGTACAAGTAGCCACTTCTTGTTCAAGGACTGTCTAGATCTTGGCTTGCCCCCTGACCTTGACCTGTGGTGGGTGCTCACATAGGTTGGGAGAGGGAATGGGCAGATCTGGAGGTGCCCAGAGTGGACGGTCAGGGAATAAATCCAGGTGGGCTGGGTTGGGAGAGGGAGGCAGTGGTGCCTGGCTGGCCTGGAGGCTGCCTCTGGGGAGGGAGTGAGGCCTCAGGCCCTTTCACTAAGCCACCATCTCTAGAGCTGGCCAGGGCCAGGCAGCTCTGGGGTCACCCAACTGTAACCCCAGCCTGGGGAGCAAGCGTGGCCCAGGGTGCAGATGTCCATGCTCCACCACAGTCCCCCCCAGGGGTAGGCTGCATCCTAGGGCAGGTTGACAGGGCTCTCGTGGTGCTGCTGCATGGGGTGCCCCCGGTGGAGCAGGGTAGTCAGTCCCTAGTCCTTGGGGCTCCAGGGAGTTGGGAAGCAGTTCCCACTTGATCCAAGGGTGGGGTTCTTGTCCTCTCTGTTTGACGGAGCCCAGTATCACAGGGAATGTGGGGGCTTGGGGGTGTTTGACTACATGCTTGCCCAGGTATGACTCTGAATCTCGAGAGACTGCTAAGTGTGCCTGGCCATGGCGCTTCATCAGCATGGTGCCCCGTCACTCCCCAGGAGCCTGCTCTGCTCTGGCGCTGGGCCTCCAGCGTGCCGCCCCTTCTGCCTGAACTTCTGTTTTCTTACTACCGCCTCCTCTGGTCTCATCGCTGCTTCTTCCAGGATGCTTCCTGGCTCTTCCTGAGTTCCTAGCCCACTGAACCCTCCTCACTCCATGTCATGATCCCTGGTAACCATTGGTGCTGTGAGAGCTGGCCCTATCACCTTGGCGCCTACTCAGAACACATGGCCACAGAGAGGCCAGGTGTGGGGCAGAGGCGGGGTCCAGGGTCTGGCTGGGCATCTCCCTCATGTAGCCCTGATGGAGACACAGGTGTGCTGGGTAGTGTCATGGGCTCCAGCCCTTCCCCGGGCCACTGGCCAGGCAGCAGGGGCTGACCGGGCCCCCGTGTGGCAGCCGTGCAGGAGGAGCGGCAGCGTGGCAAGGAGCGGAGTGAGAACGAGGTGGAGTCCACAAGCAGTGCCAGCGAGGACATGCCGGTGGAGAAGATCCTGGAGGCCGAGCTGGCCGTCGAGCCCAAGACTGGGGCCTGCGTGGAGGCAAGCACGGGGCTGCACCCCAGCTCGGTGAGTCGGCCCTGCCTTGTCCCCCACCCCCACTGAGCAGCCAGCAAGCAAGAAGCTCCCGGCTAGCCAGGCTCGTGCCTCTGGACCATGCCATGTGGCCCTCCTCCACACAGCACATGTCCAGATCCTCAGCAGGGTCTTGGCCCCCGTGTGTGCTATGGTGTTCAGTCTTTCTGGGTGCAGAGGGTCCCTTCTCCAAGCTGGCCAGAGCCCCTCTGGAGAAGGTGTGTGGAGGAGGCAGGCTCAAGCATGAGGCCCTGTGGACAGCTGTGTTCCCAGGCTGGCTGTGCTGCAGCCATGTGGCCCTGGGCAGGGCTTTCCTTGAGCTGACCACCCCTGTCAGTTGGCACGAGGAGGCTCATGACCAGCAGCTGGCCTGGTTTCTGTTACAGCAAGAAGCAGCGCTGTGCCCCCCACCCCCAGGTGGTCACAGCACGCAGACTACCTGTTCCCTTCTGCCTCTGCAGCCTGGAGGTGAAGGTCAGATGGGCTGTAGTCCCCACCCCGAGCTGACCTCTTGGGCTGGCTCTGGCTGGCCTTGGAGGTCTTGATTCAGACTTCCTGGCCTCCACCCTCTCTGCTTGTGGACCCTCACCTGTAACCACTGTTACTCTGTAGCTCCTTTCTCTTTGTGGCTTTGCTGGGCAGGGCTGGGGGAGTGCTGGCTCAGCCCCCTTCCCATGTGCAGCCCAGGCGCCTGCCTTGCCTGGGAGCTGTGGGACCCTAGTGCTAGCAGGGAGGTGGGAGTGGGGGGCTGTGTGGGCTCTCAGGGCAGGACTGGAGCTGGGCAGTGAGGACTAGTCCTCAACCAGAGGGATGTTCCTTGAAGGAGAGGTGACCCCATGTGCCCTGGCCTTACTAGGGCACAGGGGGGACAGTAGGTGCTCTATACCCAAATCAAGGCAGCCCCTGACAGGGACTCAGGGAGCCCTCAGGATGCTGCAGCTGTGCCCCTGGTTGGCAGGGGTTTCTGATTGAGTCAAAGTGTAGGCTTGGCACTGACCCCAATGCTGTGTGTTGGGGGCCCCTAGCTCTCAGGGGTGCCACATCTGCCCCAGATTTGTGATCAGCGTGGTGTCTACACTCTATCTGTGTCTCTTGGGCTGGGACCCGGAAGATCTCATCCAGGCAGACCTGGAGGTCTCCCACCTCTGTCCCCTACTGGCCTAGGTACAGTGGGCTCACCCTGCTGATGACTGCCTCGGGCCCCCGTGGGTGTTTGTGCCCATCCAATTGCCTGGAGCATGGTCCTTCAACCCCTCCTTAGGCATCCCCTCCTGGGGGAAGGCCTTGCATCCTGAGTGCTCCCTGTGTCCCTGCCAGGGGCCGCCTTGATTTGGGTGTAGAGCACCTACTGTCCCCCCTGTGGCCGCTGGCTCACCCTGGTTGCATGGTGAGGTATGTGGTAGATTCATTCCCACCCTTGAGCCTGGGTAGGGTCTGAGACTTCCCAACTTCAGCCATGTCCTCACAGCCCCCACGCCTTAACCCATCTCTGCCCAGTCTGAGAGCAGAGTCCCCTGCTGTCTACTCCTGAGGCCCCCCGGCCACCCTGCTTCCTGCCCTCCCTGTGATAGGACACCTAGCGCCCCAGACCTTACCTCTGCACAGTCCTCCTCTCTGGCAGGGAGCTAGGCTGCCCAGCAGGAGGAAAGATACTTGGGCCCCAAAGGCAATGACTTATCAAGGGGAAAGGTCCTTGGGTCGTGGGATGGCCACACCCCATTAGCCACTGGGGCAGACCCAGCCAGCTCCGAGAGCCGTAACTATGGTGTGTGGTCTGTGCCTCACCCAACTCCCTTCATCAGTGCCAGTGGAGGGAGGGAGTCTGGCTGTGAGGTGTTGTGATTGAGCAGAAACTCCATGGCAAAGACTGGCAGGGCAGCAAAGCATCGCCATGTTTTATTTTTGCAAATAAGGATGTTATTCTCGGGAAGAAACCCTGCCAAATGCTCTCTCCATTGCTGCATAAAAATTCAGGTGATCAGAATCACAGAGAGAGTGGGGCTTATTTGGCATAAAAGGCCCTTCTTCCGGAGAAGGGCATTTCCACCCCACCTGTCCTGGCCTCATGCTGGACACTCATGTGGGCAGCCTGGGTTCTCCTCCTTGGATGGACAGCCTGAGTACCAGAGAGGGACAGCTTGCCTGGCATTGAGTCTCCTGTACTGGGCAGGCCTCGGGCCTCTGCTTGGGCTGGTCCTGTGGATGCTGCTTCCTACGCGAGGTGGGAAATGTGTGTGCTGAAGGAGGTCCAGAAGGGAAGCCCTTGCCTGAGGCCACACAGCAGAGGTAGAGCTGGGCAGAACTGGAACCCCACCTAGGGGGCCTCTCCAGGTCTACCTCTTCTGGGGCAGGTGTCCCCCTAGTCCTGGCTGTCTGGCTCTCCAGCCCCCACGCCTGTTCCTGGCCTGCTTGTGCCTACTCTAGGTGGATGGTACATGGTGACCTGTGTCCACTCTTGCAGGAACTCAGCCTACCCAGAGGGGCTTGAGGTCTCCATTCTACCATAGTCACAGTGCATTGCCTGGGCTTGCTCTGGGATCTGGGCAGGGCCAAGGGTGTGGCTGGCTAGTGGCCAGAGAGACAGCAGTTCCTTGGAGACTCATGAGGATGTGCCTATGTCCCCAGTGGGGACGGGTCCTGGGGCCAGTTTTCCCCATGGGCCTGTATCTCCTCCTGGATGGTGACCCCAGGTCTTCTTTCCACTGGCCTGGCTTATCCCCTCTGGGAACTGCCCATCAGCCAGTGGACAGGTGAGGGCGCTTTCCAGCCTTTGCGTGACAGGAGGGGAAACTGAGGCTGAGCACAGAGTCTGGTGCCTGGTGAGAGCTGGGGCTCTGGCTTTGCTCTGGGAAGGTTTGCTGATGCATGGGTGAGTGAAGGCCTGTGTAGATGGTGGGTTAACCCCTGGTGGCCAAGGGAGTCCTGCCCCTCTGAGCAGCTCTTCCAGCTTGAGTACCTGGGGCTCCTTTGGCCTCTGTAGGTCCTGGCAGGCAGGTGCTGGATGGTCGCGGGCCTCCCCCCGGATCCCTCATGGGCCCCTGCAGGCAGGCTGTGTTTGGACCCCGCGTTGCCCTGAGCAGGTGGCTCCTGTCAGTAGGAGTTGCCCGAAGGCAGGTCCCTCCTCCCCTGTGAATGCCCCAGTTGGTGCTTTCTGGAATGAGGGATTTCTGGGTCCCACTGTCCCTTCCCCTCTGCCCAAGACTAAGTGACTCTAGCCCTGCTGGCTGTGAGCTGGGTGGGGAGTGCCTCCCTGCCCTGACACTGGGGTCCACCTGGGTCTTTTGAGGGTGGTCACCACTCCCTCATCTCTGTGCCTGCACTGGCATCTGGTCAAGCCGTGTCCTTTCTGAGGGCCCATGTTTGCTAGAATGTGAGGGGCCAGCCCTGTCCTCAGAAGGGCCACCATGACCGTCATAGCTTCTCCCACCTTCCCATGTCATCACCTGCCCCCCACAGCCTGGATGGGGCTCCAAGTGCTGACTGGCGGTGAGTTTCCCACAGCTTTTGCAACAAGCTTCCCCACACCCAGTGGCTTAAATCAACACAGATGTCGTTATCTCATAGTTCTGGAGGTCAGAACCCCCAGCTCTAACCAGAGTGTCCCCAGGGCTGGGCTCCCTTGGCGGTACTGGGGGGAAGGCCTGTTGTCCCTGCCTCCTCAGGGCCTAGAGCATGCTCCCTGGTGCCCGGCCCCCTCCGCATCCAAAGTGGCAGCATCTCTGTCCTCTCTGCCTCTGCTTTGGTCACCTCTGTGGACTCTGACCCTCCTGCCTCCTTCTTAGAGGGCCCTTGTGATGACACTGGGCTGCCTGATGATGCACAGTGCTCTGCCCCCCCCCCCAGGTCTATGCCTTAATGACTTCTACAGAGTCCCTCATGCCATGCAGGGTCACATGGTCCTGAGTTTCAGGGATCAGGACGTGGGCCTCTTTGGGGCCACCGTTTGGCCCACTGCAGGGTGGGGCCTGTGTGGGGCTGTGCTCTCTGAGTGCCTTAGCACAGGAACTGAACGGGCTGCCCTCTCCCCCCACCACAGCCCAACGACCCTGTCACCAACATTTGCCAGGCAGCCGACAAGCAGCTCTTCACCCTTGTTGAGTGGGCCAAGCGCATCCCGCACTTCTCTGAGCTGCCCTTGGACGACCAGGTCATCCTTCTGCGGGCAGGTGAGTGCGGGGCTAGCCGGGGCACATGGGGAGTGGCCCCTGGGCCTCAGGATCCCTCCCTCCCTTGTGAGACGGGTGCAGGGCAGTGTCTCTGAGGTACAGGGCCGTGAAGGGACCGGGGGAGGGGTGCCACACACCCTCTGCGGCCTTCTTCCCCCACAGTTTCTAGACAGGGATCTTGATGTACATAGCTGGTGACAAAAAATACAGCACCTGCTCCGGGACAGGACACCGGTGGCTGGATGGTGGACAGGAGTGTGGGCTTTGGGTTTGGAGCCAGGCCTGCTGCAGGCTGCCGTGATCCTCTCCTCACCTATAAGGGGCGTCAGGGATGTGTGGACTAGAACGTGGCTTCTACTGAGTGACCAGCAGGTGGCTGTGAGCCTTGGATCCTTAGCGCAAGTCCTTGCCAGCAAGCTGGGGGACATGGACACGGGCAGGCACAGAGGGTCCCGGGTGCATGCAGGGGGACACGACACTGGCAGTGCAGTGGGGACATGGACAGGCAAAGGACCTGAGGCTGCTGCTCCTTGCCCCCCACGGCCACAGTCATCCTGACCATCTCAGCTTCCAGCTGCTGAGCCATGGCCTCCTCCACCTCAGCTTGGTCTGAGAGCCTTGGCTGATATCAGGCAGACTCTGAGTAAAAAATGAGGAGCAGACAGCCAAAGAAGAGGCGGCTCCCTTTTTGAAACCTGGAATATTCTGGAGGTTGCTTGGGCCCAGGCTGTGTGTGGGCCCTGACTTTCCCACCTTCCTCTCAGAAGGACCCCTGTGATTATCTTGGGCCACCTGGATGGGCCAGAGCAGCCTCCCCTCTCAAGAGTCCTTACGTGGATCGTGCCTGCCTTTGGGCAAGTTCTTGCCCCCGTGGGCCGGGCACATGGCCCTCTGCTCTTGTGGGAACAGACTGCTTTCAGGATGTGGTGGCTGCTCCTCCCACCAAGGGACACGTCTGCCAACTCTGCCTTGGCCTTCGGGGTGCTCCCCATTGCTCCCTCAGTTCTGAATCCCTGACTTTATTGGCCTCAGAGCCCATCTGACTCCGGTGGTCTTTGGCAAGACCCAGAGAGAATGGTGGCCCTTCCTTCACCAGCGCACAGCCCAGCTGGTCCCAGAGCCCTTTTCCTTTGGGAGTTTCAGGGAAATTGCTGGAAGGTGGTGCTCTGAGTTGCGCGGGCATTTGAGCCTCTGGCATTCATTTCATGGGTTCTTGGCTCTGTGGCCCTTCCTCCTGCAGAGTCCTTAGTCCCCAGGTGCTCCCAGGCTCTGGGGTCATGGGGAGGCAGTCCCACAGCATCCCAGGGTGGCCGTCTCTCCTGCAGAGTCCTTAGTCCCCAGGTGCTCCCTGGGGTCTGGGGGGAGGCAGTCCCACAGCGTCCCAGGGTGGGGCCCCTCCTGCAGAGCTTTGTTGCTTTCTTGCCCCACTGACCTGCCTTTCTCTGCCTGCTGGAACTCAGATCTGGGGGGGGTCCCTGCCCAGATGTGTCCCTAGCATTGGAGGCAATGTGGTGGGGTGGCTGGTCCTGGGCTCCGCAGTTGGACTTACTGGGTCTGAGTCCCAGCCCCACGCCTGTGAGTGTCTGACCTTGGCTGAGTCACCCTGTGCCCTAGTTTCTTCCTGTGTCCTGCCCACGTGGCCCAGCAACATTGTTTCCTGGGTACTGTCTTAGGGTTCTAACCCACCACCAGGTGGTCTCTCCATGTCCCCAGGATGTGCTGCCTTAGGTGGCTCAGCTGTGGAGGGCTGGCATCTAAAGCCCATACTAGGCCAGCAGCCGGAGCACACCTGGGTCAGCTGAGGGCTGGGTCTGGCTGGTGGGTACCAGCTAGCAGGGCTCTGTGCCTTCCTCCAGGGTCCAGGGTCTCAGGGTTTGTGGTTGCAGCTTCCATAGGCTTCCATGCTGCGTCGTGTGGAGGCAGTGATGCAGGTGGGCTCAGACCCAGCCCTGGCTGGGGGCCAGAGGAGTTGGTGCTCCCCACGGGCACCCCACATATAGGGCCCTCCTGCTGTGCGCCCCGATCTGGGAGGGCCGTTCCTACCATACAACACCAGGAATTATTGCCTAGCCTGGGGGTTTCCCCTGTTGTGAGAGCTGCAGGTCAGCCCAGCCTCAAGGCCCAGGGCCTCTGCCTCCCTGGGGAGTGTCCACCTGTGGTTTTCTGTGTTGCTGAGTTGGGTGCTGCAGCCACACCCCTGCACAGCCTGAGAATGGGAGGGGGCTCTGGCCGGGTTGCAGCTGGTCGCCGACCTCACTGGCATGCCTGCCGTGGCAGCAGTGGGTCCCTTTTTGTGACAGGCTTCCACCCCATCCAGGCAGCTTTCAGAAATAAACCATTAAAAATGAGTCATTTGGGCTCATTGCAGGGAACATGGAGCCACAGCCTGGCCCCAGAGCTGTCTGGTGAGTTAGGCAGGCAGGGAGGGCTGTGTGGGGCCCTTTGGCTTCAATGGACCCCCTCCCAACCACCCATCCACTTTTCCTAAATCACTAAATTCTGAGGTCTTGGTGGTGGTTCTCGTGGGGGCTTCTGAGAATCTGGGCTGTGCGGAAACTTCCTGGAGGTGGGAGCTGGTCGTGCTGGGCCCTAGGTGAGGTGGGGGCTTCCGGGAAGGCGCATCTCCCGTCTCATGCGTCCCACCCTCACCCCAGGTTGGAGGGGGTGGGAAGCCAGGTCAGGCCGGGGCCACCGCTGCCCTGGAATGGAGCTCTTGCCCCTCAGACAGCAGCAGCCATGGCCCTGGGGCTCTCTCTGTTAACACTCCTGATGACCAGGAGCTAATGCTGTTGTGGTTGTCCTTGCCGAGGTGACGGCTGGTGTCCCAGACGTGGGACAGAGTCTGTGGGGCCAGGCCAGCCTGGACCCATGCCCAGCCTTGGCTTCTGATCCTCAGCTCTCTGCTATTTCTTGTAAAAGTGCTGCCTGGCCAGTGGGGGTCCACCCAGCAGAGGATCCTGCCAGAGGCCCAGGTGTTTGAGCTGGGTCCTGAAGGGTATGCCGGCTGGGCCTCCCAGCCAGGGGATGGTGTATTCAGGGGGCAGCCCAGGGCTGGCCCTTGCTTATCATGAGCTTGGAGCCTACAGGGAGACCCTGAGTGCCCCGCTTTGTCCCCAAGATCCTTGTCCTCAGGATGACCCGTGCCTGAATCATTGCCATGTCGGGGGCCTGTGGGGTACAGTCACAGAACCTGAACCCTGGAGATCACCCCACGTGGGCTCCTCTCTTTAGGGGAGCAGGGTACCTCACAGGCACACAGGGCGTGTGAGGGGAAGCAGCTGAGGATATCGAGGTGGAGGGATGGGGGATGGGAGAGCTGGGACACAGCGGCCTGCAGAGGGTGCTGGGGGCATCCTCCCTGTCCCACCGCAAGCCCCTCCCTGCCTCGTGTGCTATGGGGAGGGCTTTACCTGGGCTCAGCTGTGCCTCCTGGCATCAGTCGTGCGCCAGGCCTGTGCTGTCCCCTGCCAGAGTCTCAGAGGCGAGCCCACCCCAGTCCCAGCCCGGGCCTTAGGGTCTTTTGGGACAGTGGAAGGAGAGGTGGCCACTCAGGGAACCCCTGAGGCCTGTTGGATGAGGGGGAGACTGCAGAGGGACTCCAGAGGCTGGGGCAGGCGAGGGAGAGCAAGTGGGTTTGGGGTCCCTGGCAAAGTTCTCTGCCTCCTGGGCCCCTGCCCTTGGCCCCAGGATGTCGGTCCACACTGGGCCTGGTGGGCTACTCCCTACTAAAGGGAGTATCTAGAGCCCTTCCTGAGAAGAGCTTTTGCTTTCCTTGTTGGGGTATAAAATCCAACATCCCCCAGCCACTAGGACACTCCAGGCCATACCCTTCCCTCCCTGGGCCTCAGTTACCTAATGTCAGAGTGAGGGCATCTCAGGGGTCAGGGTTCCCGGATGTGATGCTTACAGATGTTTGGGTGGAGCAAGGAGGATGCTGCTGTCACTCAGCCTGCTGAGATGGACTGTGGCTCGGTGGCTGGGGGATGTGTGGCAGTCCCTAGGCTTACCCACCCATGGAACCCCACCTGCCTTACTTCCCTGCTAATACCTGCTGGGAATGGGGACACGTTGGGGATACGTGGGTCCCCACAGAGGCTTGGGGAGGTACCAGTCCTGCATCTCCTTGGTGGTTTCTAGCCCTGCCAAGCACTCAGGGAGCATCGAAAATTATTGTTGTTATTGAGGATGATTGGATGTTTCTGATTTACAGGAGTCAATTAAAAAAAATCCGTGCATGTACACTTCTTCGTTTTGTTTTTCTTACCCTTTGATCCCTGCTCTAGTCTGTCTCCTCTCCACGCTTAAGTTAAGAGTATCAGGCCGGGCTGCGGCTGTGGCATGCCCAGTTTCAGTTTATGCTTTACAATTTTGTGGCATTACACGGGCTCACACGGTCTCTGGGACTTTGCTCCGGGGACCAGACTGGCACAGTGGTTCGGTGGCCACCTTGGGAGAATCCTGAGCAGCTCTTCCACCTGCTCATGGCACGAGTGTCCTGCTCGTCACACAGAGCTCAGGGAAATGTTTTATGTAAGACTTCTCAGAGCCTTTACTGTGCCAGTGTGTGCTGAGAACGGAAGAGGCATGCGTTCCCACGCAGGTGCTCACGGGCCTCTTCTCAGCAGAGCGCTTCCTGGGTCAAGGTTCCATGGAGCCCAAAGGGCTGGACCTGTGACTTGCTGCCTTGGAGGGTCGGACTAGGGATTGGGTGAAGGGCAGGGTGGGGCCTGGAGATGGTTGAGTGACCATGTGCCTCCTCCCCAGGCTGGAACGAGCTGCTCATCGCCTCCTTCTCCCACCGGTCCATAGCCGTGAAGGATGGGATCCTGCTCGCCACCGGGCTGCACGTCCACCGGAACAGCGCCCACAGCGCAGGAGTGGGTGCCATCTTTGACAGGTGGGGGTGGGCCCTGGGAGGGCTCAGGCCACCGCAGCCCGTCTGCACATCCTGCCGGAGCTCTTCAAGCCATGAGGGTTACAGATGTGGGAAAGATAGAGAAGAACAAGAGAGAAGATGAAAAACCCCTTTATTGAGTCCAGCCCCTGGGGATAATTCGTGACCACATTTGGGCTCATTTCCTTTCTCTCCTTTCTCTTCATAATCCTGTGCGTGTAGCCGTGGGAAGGAGAGCTATGTTTTTTTGTTAAAAGTAGATTATGCTATGGGTGCAGTTTTCTGAAAACATTGATTATCCAGCACATCACAGACTTCTGGGCGCTGGGACTGTGCCCTCACACCGTGCCCGTCTGGGCTCCACTCTCACTCTTCCTGGTGGGGCCTTGGCTGCACCTTGGCCACTTCTCAGGGGACACACTTGCAGGGCCACAGCCCAGGGCAGGTGGGTCTGTTTCCGTTTAAGAGGGTCCCTGAAACACTGGGCCTGTTTGTGTCCACCAGGCGAGATGGACAGCAGCTGCTTCATTTCTAGGAGGCTGGGAGGGGCTGGGCAGGTTGAAGAGTATGGCAAGGAGTGAGGAGGAGGAGGTGACAGGAGGGGCTGGGTGAGCCCTAAGGGTGTGGGAGGCTGAGGCCACCCATCAGCGTCCCCTGGGGAATAAATGTTTAAGGTGCATGGCTGATAGGATGGTCTGGATAGAGCAGATGAACAGGCCTCAAGGTCCTGAGGGTGGCCCTGAAACTTGAGTTCCCTACCATGTACCTGGTATGAAAGGGTTTGTGGCATACCACAGGGCAGATGGAGTGTGTGAGGGCCTTTGCTGCAGGACTTCTCAGGGCCTTCAACAAACTACTGTCCAGGAGAGCCCTTTGGGGGCTGCAGGGTACAGTGTTATTGCCCACAGAAGCTTCTCCAGAAGGGACGTGGCTTTGGGAAACAGCTCCAGCCATGTCCCCAGCTGATAGTTCTCCATCCAGCAGGCAGAGAGGTGGTGGTGGTGGACATACACTCTATGGGGTCCCTGAGCTCTCGGCCCCCTCCTTCCTAGTCTCTCCTCAGGAGTCATCTTGGCCCTCCCCAGGCCACAGATCTCAGGGACTCCCCTTGGTTCACAAGGCCCAGCCCCACCTGGGCCACTCCCTTTTCTCTTCTCAGGCCCCAGCCTCACCACCACTTCTATTCCTAGGGAGGACAGTGGGGTCTGGGGGGCTGAGGGGCAGAGCAGGAATCCTACCTAGGTCAGGAGCTGCACTCCTGTGCTGCAAATAGACCAGTGCTGTTCAGAATTCAGCCGCTGGGAATATCAAGTTTGGACTTGAGAATGTCCCAAGGGGCACCATGCAGGGGTCCCACCTCCTGTGAGGCCGTGAAGGTTGTTCCCCCACTAATGCCTGGTAACAGCAGCTCCTGCCTGGGGGATCCCGGCTGTGTCCTGGGAATCACAGTGTCCCAGAGCAGCAAGAGAATGCTGTGAGGTTGGGTTTGGCGTCTGCTTCTCAGCTGGGCACATGAGATGGCCGTCCCACTGGGGTCCCACTGGGCACGCAAGGCATTGGATCCCGGCCCCAGCCTACCTTGGCTGGCTGTCATGATCCCTCCTTGGTGTCTTAGGTTTCCAGAATAAAATCTCACAGGTGGACCCTTGAGGGAGAGGAGCTAGACAGGCCTGGCATGGGGGCTTAGTCTTGCCCATCTGCTGTCGTCTGGGCCCCCGGGCTTCCCAGAGTCCTTTGGGTATTCCTGGAGTGGGGCCTGGTTGGAGTACGGTGTGATGTGGGCCTTGGTGTCTGCCCTCTTCCTGCACAGGGTGCTGACGGAGCTCGTGTCCAAGATGCGGGACATGCAGATGGACAAGACGGAGCTGGGCTGCCTGCGTGCCATTGTCCTCTTCAACCCCGGTACGGCCTGGCCTAACTGCATCATGCACCCAGACCAGGCCTCTGGTGGGGCTCCGGGCTCCTTGGCTGCTGTGTGAGGCTAATTCCCACCCTTCACAAGCCTTGGTGTCTTTCTCCTGTAGTGGGATCATGGCCATGTGCCTTCTCCTAACTGCGAGGGCCACTGGGGTAGCACAGCCTGGATGCAGTGGGGCCGCATTTGCCATGAGGGCCTCCAGGGCAGAGGCTCTGGGCTCTGCTGTTTCAGGTCCCACTGCCACACACCAGGATCTTTGTTCCAGAGGGGCTGCTGTGTCCTGAGTTTGGGTGCTGCAGCTTTGCAGCCCAGGCAGAACTCTTCAGGCCAGTGCTGGTGACGGCCAGCCTTGTCCTCTGAACCTCAGGTTCAAGACCCCCGTTGGTGGGGATTAAGTGGGCTCCTGGCCTCTGGTGAGGCACTTCTGTGGTGTCTGGTTTCTCTGTTTCAGAAGCCTCTGGGGTGTTAGTTCATCTCCCCACGAGTAAGTGTTGACACAGTGCCCAGTGTGTGAGGCCTCTGGGAGCAGCTGGGGTGGGGGGCTGTTCTCATGCAGCTTGGAGTTTAGGGGGAAATGCCCACGAGCAGTCATGGCTGTGTGATTCAGGGACACCGTGTGGTTCAGGGCGTACAGGATGCTTCCTCTAGGAGGCAAAATCTAGAGAGTGGCCAAGGGGGCAGGAGTGGGCTGGCGGGGGTGTGGCGACCCCGAGGGTCCGAGGGTGCCTTGGGCAGGGCTGTGAAAATCTTTGTGTCTGGGCTGTTTCTTGGGGCTGTGGAAGCCCACCTGAGGGGTCCCAGTGGCGTAGGAACTGGTGGAAATGCTCCCCAGTATGTGCAGAGGTGGGGCTGCCGTAGGGGCTCATCTGGGCGGAGGCAAGGAGCAGGGAGCCCCTGTCATCGCTCCCAGGCCTGCCCTTGCCCTGTGCTAGCCCCTGCTCTGAGGAGCCGGGCTGGGGTGGACATGAGCATCACCTTGTGGGGTGAGCCTGTTTCCAGGGACGTTTTGTCACCCAGGTTTGTGCCTCCAGGCCATATTCCTGCCAACACAGGAGGGTGAGTCATGCCTCAGCCTAGCCAGTGGATTCTTCATTCAGGTCCCATGTGACCTGACTGCTGTGACAGGCTAGTGGGGAAGGGGGAAGCCTGGCACGTTTCCAGGAGCTGAGGACCTCAGGCCACTGCTCACACCCACTGCACCACAGGTGCCTGGAGGTTTTGGTGGCTGCAGTCCCAAGCATCTCCGTCTGGACTGGCCCCGACCCCAGACTCCTGGGGCCTGAAATGAGCAGTTAATGAGTTCTGGGCTTTGGGGCATGGCCCTCTGGAGTGCAGGGTAGGTGTTTTGGGGAGAAGATTGGTTGCTTCTGTGATTGAGGGCAGTAGAAGCATCAACTGTCTCATCCAGTTAGTGTGTTGGGGTGTGGGGTGAGCAGATTCCTGATACTCCACTGATGGGGAGATTGAGTCTGTGGAGGTCAAGTGACTGGTCCAAGATCATATACCTGGCAGGTGGCAGAGTACATGCCACCTGCTTTGTTAGGGTGGGGCGGGGAGCGGGAGACCACTCTGATGAGACTCCTGGCCTGGACGGCTAGTGTAAGGGTCTGACCTGCGGCCTCCTCTCCTGGCAGACTCCAAGGGGCTCTCAAACCCGGCTGAGGTGGAGGCGCTGAGGGAGAAGGTGTATGCATCTCTGGAGGCCTACTGCAAACACAAGTACCCTGAGCAGCCAGGCAGGTGAGTGCCCCGCCCTCTGCCCTAGGATAGACCTAGGAGTTCTTGTCATAAGAGCCCCCAACCCTCTTGAGGCCCTTTGTGTGCATGAGAGGGGGACAGTGTACTCAGGTGGGCCCTGAGCAGGTAGTGGGGGAGCCCACCAAGCCCGTGGATCATGAGAGACATACCCTACATTCTTAGTCCCATTGTGAAGACTGCCTGGCCCCAGGCACATGGCGGGGCTTTTGTTTGTCCAGTCCAGAGGTGAAGGCTGTGCTCCAGCCCCTGCTGACAGTAGATGAGCATAGAGAATAGATGGCCAGCCATCTGCACATAGTAGGTCCTTTATAAGTGTGTGTAGGCTAGATTGCCAGATGTTTGCACTTAATAGGTACTTCACAACTGTGTGCGGAAGAGATGACTATGGACTGAGGGCTGAGATGGTTTGTCATTTCAAGCCCATGGTGCTGGACACATAGTAGGTGTCCAAGAAGAGAAACATTTCTGGATGCCGAGATTCCAAGTCAGCTTTCCAGATCCTGCCCCTTTCCTGAAGGGGCCATTCCTTGGCTTCCTGATTTGCAGACCATGTTTAGGGGGGTGGGGGCTGGGCAGATAGGGACACTTAGCCTCCCGCCTCCGGGCGTACACATGGTTAACTGTGTCCACACTGCCTGCTCTGCTCTCATCTGGTTTGGTTTAAAGTGAAACTTCCCGGAGGACAGGACGGTGGGGTGGCAGGCCGCTTGTTTTTCCTGGCTTCCCGCCCTGGCCTGTCTCGCCAGCTCAGCAAAAAACAGCTCGTTCCCTGGCCCAGCTCCAGCCTCTGGGCTGCGTTTTTGCCTTTAGAAGGAGGACTGTGAAGCCTCCAACCACAGGGCTTCCCCCTGAAACCCTGAAATAAAAGACTTCATTAATAATTAACAGGGCCCTGCAGCCCCTGGAGGGTCCATGTGGAGAGATCGGGCAGTACCCAGGGGGAGGTCTGGGGCATATGTGGACACCCCAGAGGGGACACCTGGCCTGTCCCCACACCACACTGTCTGTAGTGGCAGCTGCTGCTGTGGACCCTGGTGTGGCTAATCTTGGCACATCCCCGCCAGCCTCCAGACTTCTTTCCTTTCCCTCCCCATCAGTTACCACCCAGGAGATTCCCTGGGAGTAGGCAGGGCCCTGAGAAGCTCCCTTCCTCCCACCTACGCCTCTGGCCCCAGCTCCAGCAGAGTTGTTTCTCTGGGACGAGTGGCCCTGGTGTGGGGTGCACAGCCTTCTCAAGGTGCTGTGGGGGAGGGCTTGCTCTTGCATGTAAATCCCCAGCCCAGGACTGGCTGAATGGCCACCCCCCGCCCCCCAATACACTTCTCAGCTGTCCTAATCCTCACCTGGCTTGGCCCCCACCTGGCCTAACCCTTACCTGGCCCAGACCCCACCTGGCCCCACCCTCATCTGGTTCTTTCTTCCGCTCTCTGGCAGGTTTGCCAAGCTCCTGCTCCGTCTGCCTGCTCTGCGCTCCATTGGGCTCAAGTGCCTGGAACATCTCTTCTTCTTTAAGCTCATCGGGGACACACCCATTGACACCTTCCTTATGGAGATGCTGGAAGCCCCACACCAAATGACTTAGGCCCCTTGGCCCCTCCTCCCACCCACGTGGTCTGGCCACCCTGCCTGGACACCAGCTGCTCTTCTCAGCCTGAGCCCTGTCCCCAACCTTCTCTGCCTGGCCTGCGTGGACCTGTGGGTGCAGCCTGTCACTGCTCTGCCTGAGATATGCTGTCACCCTCCTCATTCTTATTACAACTTATCTTTGGCCCAGTGCGGTGGCCTTCCTGGGGCACAGCCAAGAGTGTCAAGAACTGGTGTGAGGCTCTTGGGACGCCTGCCACCCCTCTGGGGCTCCTCAGGCCTGGCCTGGGGCTGTGGGTGCTGGGCAGGGAGGCTTGGCTTTGGTCGCTCTTATCACTGCTGGTCTTCAAAGTCCCCGTGCAGCCCTCCTGTTGGGAGTGACCTATCTCTGTTCACTCTGATAATGGTGTCTGCCAGCCCAGGACAGCTCCTAGGGTCAGGAGGTGGGGACAGGTGGGGGCAGGCTACTGTTTCATTGCAGAAGCACCTTCCACCCTGGGAGGATGAGAGGGGACTCTTGGGGCCATCAGGCCTCCCTTTGCTTAGAGTGAAGGGGAGGAGCCTCTTTTTCCAAAGATGACTCTCAATTTCGCCCTCGAGCCAATGAGAACATGATCTGACCTCTGTGCTGGGCTTTGGGCCCACCTGACAGCTATGGCGACTGGATCACCCACGTGCCCACCTTGGTCTTCTCTGCCTTGTTCTGGTTTCAGATTTTCCCTCCATGTTCAACCTGGAGCAATCAGAGCTGGGTGCCCGGTGTCTCTCCTGCCCAGTCTTCTCTCTTGGTCTGTGAGGTGGGCCAAACCCAGTCCTTGGTTCCTGGAGGGCTAGCCCTGTCCTGGGCAGGGTCAAGTGTGATGGCCTCAGTGGCCTTGTAGAAAGCACACGGGCTCCTTGATGTGCTACCTGGAAGACCTGCAGCGGTGGGCAGGTGGAGGCTGTGGGTTGGCTGCCCTCCAAGGAGGCAGCAGGAATGGATTAGTGGATGTTTGAGCCATGCAGGTGGGGAAGATGCCGTGTGGATCCCTGCTCGGGTCCCCTCTCCAGCTGGCTGTTCTAGAAGACTCTTGGAATTTGAGAACCACTGGGTCCTGTGTCCTCAGGCCTGGGGCTACAGGCCTTCTCGGGTCCCCCAGCCCAGTGTTCTCTGTGGACAGTGTTGTTCACCCAGAGCCTTATTTGGGAAGCTCATCTCACGCCTGCTCTGGTTGAGGGTGGCGGGCTGGGGCCTCCTGGCTGAGCTCCTCCCAGCCCAGCACCCGCCCTGCACACTGTGCGTGGAGCTCTCATGGTGCAGGGGCTCTCAGGTTGAACTCGCCTCTTTGCACTGGAAGCCTCCCTTTGGCTGGAGCACTTCTCATGCTCACGTCTTAGGCCCATGGACCCAGCTTTTGCTGGTAGCAGGTGCCTGAACGAGGGAGGGGCGGTGGGCTGGAGGGGCTTTGAGAGGAGGTCTTGTCTCCCCAGCAGCAGTCCTGGGGCAGAGGGAGTGGGCTGTCTTTTCCAAACTCTCTTTCCTCATCTGGAGCGGAGAGGTGGGAATGCCCTTGGGAGGGGCTTGCTCAGTGGGGAGATGGCAGGTGAGAGGGGCAGGTTCCCAGGGGGAAACTAGGGGTGGGGGTGGGGGAAGGAAGTGTCCATTCTTTGCTTCCTGAAGTACCCAGCCAGAGCCGAGCTGAGGCACCTGGGCAGAGGCTGTCAGAGATTCTAGAAACATCTTCCCTCCACCCTTGCCTTTCAACGTGGTGGCTCTCAGGAACTATCCTCTGTCTCATCTGCCTGAGGTGGGGGTGGTGTCCAGGTGAGCCTCATACCTGTGCCAGGGCTCTGGCCGGCTGGCCCTACCCCCACAATCTACCAGAAAGTCTCAGCAGCCTTGGTGGTGTGATGGTGACAGGACACAGGCACCCTGGAGTCCTCTGTGGGAACACCAGAGACGGTCCACACTCAACACCCGATGCCTTCTGCAGCCAATGCACCTGCATTCACACCAGGACCCTGCCAGGGGTGGTGCCCCACAATCCATGGGGCCCTTCGGGGAATGTGGGTGGCTCCAGAGGAGAAAGTCCAGGAGGGACAGAGCCCCCTGTTGCAAGAGTCAGATTCTTTTGTGGAACATTGCCATTTCCAGCCCTGGCTGGCTGTCTGTAAAGCACTGAGGCCCCCAGGCCACCGCCCCTGAACCAGAGCCCTGGCCTCTCTGGCGCATGCAGCCTTACCCACCACCCCACAGTGTGGTCAGCTGTCCATGGGCTTTCTGCCTGCTCGTGGATCTGGTCATTGTCACAGCACGTACAGTGCTGTCTGCAGAGGTGACGCATGGGGAAATGGCACATTACCAGTAGAGAGGTAGAGTTTTTATTTAACCAGACCTTTAGTAGTATTACCAATCTGGTTCAATTAAGGTGATTTTTTTTGTAATTATTATTATTTTGGTGGGACAATCTTTAATTTTCTAAAGATAGCACTAACATCAGCTTGTTAGCCACCGTGCCTGTCCCCACATCAGCCTGACTGGATAACCTGGCTGCCACTTCCTGGGCCCCTGGGGTGCATTCTCTGGCTAGTCACCTCCCTTCTTAGAGGTCCAGGTGAGGCTCCTGTGGCCAAGGAGTGAAGATACTGCAAAACCAGGCTCCTGCTCCACCCAGTCCGGCATCTCCGGGAAGCTGGCCTGCCAGGGACATTCCACCTGCAGAGGGCTTGTGTCAGCTACCACCCTCATCACCCTGGAAGCATGCCGTCTCCTGGGCAAGATGGCCCCGCAGCCCTGGTTTTCCAAGTCACAGCGTTCCCCAAGGATTCCAGGCTGGTGGCCTGGTGGCAAAGTGGTGGAGATGACCTCTGGGCCCCCTCCTTGCAGGGCGCCCTGTGGGAATGTGCAGCCAGTGGGTAATCAGCTGATGTCCCCATCACGGAATTGGGGCACGTGTGACCTAGTCCCCGTCCACGCAGGTGTGTCGTGTAAACATGTTTGTGCTGTACAGAGCCCGTGTGGAGAGAGCCGCACACGCACTCGGGAGGTGCGACGCGGTTACCAATGTTTTGTGTTTATTTTTAATCAAGACTTTTCCCTTGTTTTCCTATAAATTTGCTTCATGTAAGCAAGTGCATAAGGACCCCTCCTTTGGTGAAATCGGGTTCAGATGACTATCTCAAGGCAAGGAGGTGCATCTATTTTAAGATGCTTTGGAGCAGGCAGCTCCCACCGCTCCCACCCAGCAAGGCCTTAGCGGGGATGCGTAGCTAATACTTTAGAAAGGACGACAGATCCACAAAGAGTAAAGATAAGAGAAAATGTCTAAAGCATCGGGAAAGGTTAAAAAAATCTATTTTTGTACAAATGTAATTTTATCCCTCATGTATACTTGGGTATGGTGGGGGGAGGGCTGGGCGTGTTTGTTTCTGCTTCTAGAGAATTGAGGTGAAGCTTCCTCAGCGAGACGCGGGGACGTGGGACTGTAAGGAGAGGTTCTCGTGGGGAGTCGAGGCCCCCGCGGGTAGTTCTTCCTTCGGGGCAGGACGGTGGGCCTGAGGCTGTCGAGGGTTTCCTTCCCCTTTCGAGTAATGTTCAAACCTCGCTCTGTTCCGTCCCCATTACGGCCGGCCTTCCTGCGACTGTTTGACTGTGAAATTACTTCCCTGCATAACTGTTCTCTGCAACATCACGGCACAGATGCCAGGGTTTGGCGAACAATGGTGTTGGAATTGTGGAAAAGAAACAAAGTGAGAAAAACGTGAGAGGAGAAACAAAGTATGAGCGTTTAAAAATACATCGCCATTTAGTTCTCGTTTGTTCTGTGTGGGGGTTTTCTTGTTTGGAGAGGGAGGGCCTGTGGTCACTCTACACCCCCAGCCCTCTGGCTGGCCCCAGTGCAGGGAGACCTCAGGCATGGGGCTCCTGTGCCCATCTTGGGCCACCCTCCACAAGTTCCATGTCTATCCTGAAGCTCCCCCAGGTGGCCTTGGGGGCTGGAGTTCACCCTGAGGCCTCTGGAGAGAGCCTCCCTCAGCATTCCTGGGCGCTCGCAAAGTCCATGTGTTGCTGCCTGCCCTGGCCCCGACCCAGGCTCTGTGTCCACAGTGGCCCTGGTGGGCAGTAAGTGCACACAGAGGGTCAAGAGAGTAACAATGCCGCCTGACTGACTGATTAATAGGTTGCTGGCACCATCTCTGCCATTTCCTGTGGTCACACTATGCTGTCTGGAGGTGGGCTGCCCCAAACCCTTTTATGCTCCTCCATCCAGCCAGGTACCTTCCTGGAGAGGCACTATGTGCTTTGAAGATGGGCTCAGGGCCTGCCCGTGGTGTGGAACAGAGGGCAGTGTGACCAGGGCCCAGTGCAAGGGCAGCTCCTGGGATGAAACTTAGGTCAGCAGCCTGAACGGCAGGACCTCCTCGTGTCATCCCTGGGAGCACACACACGTTTGCACAAATGTGTTCACATGTGCCCTGACACAGTAACACTTGCACACAGGTGCAAATGCTCTTACACATACGCACAGGTGTTTGCAGCCAGGACCCTACGTTTACATCCTCCCACTTGCCGGTGTGTGTTGCAGGGCAGCTGCACTATGAAGGTTTGGGCCACTCCCTGGACCCCCGGCTGTGGCTAAAGAGAGTTCCTGTGGGACTCTAGAAAGACGGATGCAATTTGTCATCTGCTTAGGTGACACCGCCAGCCCTTGCCATGGTTCCCAGTTACGTGGTTGGGCCATGCGCCCCTGCAGCCTCACGCAACAGGGCATAGGTGCAATGGTAGCCTCAGGAAAGAGGTGCCCACCTGCCTCTTTGTTAGCACCTGGCCGTGTTGGGCCCTGCCCACTGGTGTCCTCTAATACAATCTCGCATCTATGAGCCTTGTGGGTCCCTTCCTTAATCTGCAGGGGGTCAGCCTCAGAGGCTGCCTCCCTGCAAGGGGCCCCAAGTCCTGAGAGCACATCCTTGCATCCCTGGACACTGCTGTGTGAGAAAGCAGTGGTGGACATAGGTCTTGTCCCTAGTTGTCTTTTGCCCCATATTCTGGGCACAGCCTCCCTTGATGTTTGCCCTTAGGGTGAGCCAGGGGAGGTGCAGGGAGGCTGCAGGGTGTGGAGACAAAGGAACACTTGGGTGTGTAGGTGCTGGCTTTTAATGACCCTGAGGGGCAGTGGGGAAGGGCTCTAATATGGGACTTTCTGGGGTGAGTGTGGGGTAGGGGACTGGTGGCCCCCCAGAGAGATTAGTACCATGCAGCACTCCCATCCTCCCAGGCAGAGCAGAAACCCCACGCAGCTCACCTGCCTCACCAGGCAGCCTGGCCTGGGCCTCCTTGCTGCCTCTGGTTGCCATGGTGACCCCTGCCCAGGGCAGTCCCTCTGGACCAGAGATGCTGGGCTTGATAAGTTCATCACCAGCTCAATCCGGAGGTGACAGGCCCAGCCAGCACCCAACCAGTGTGGGCTTGGGGGATGTAACTTGAGAAGTGAGGGTGGGGGCAGGCGCCTCAGGTCTCTGATGGGGGGAGGCTGCGGAACTTGGATGGGTGTTTCTGATCACCCACTGTTCCAGGCCCTGTGCTTGGTTGGCCCCGGGAGTGGAGGGCTGGGGAAGGACTGTCCCTTCTGTCCGTAAACAGTGTGTTGGAAGAAAGGCCACATGTGGGAAGGGGGGCATCCCAGAGAGAATGGAGAGAGCCCCCCAGTGAGGCCCTGGTGCAGGCAGTGGACACTTGGGACAGAGGAGTAGGGCCATTGCTGTGCCTGATGACAGCAGCACCCCAGAGTGACCAGAGGTCTTAGGGCCCTCGAGCAGGAAGGGCCAGAGCTGGAAGGGCATCGAGGACGGGAGTCTGGGCTACTGATGATCTCTTGGACGCAGAGTATTGGAGTAGATAGATCATTTAGCCTAGAATTTTCCGCACAGATGTACACAGAACCTTAAAGAAGCTGGGCAGGGGCTGCGGCCTCAGATCCATCCCCCAGTGCTGTCACAGCCCCACATTGGCCTGACTCCCTTGGCTATGATGGGCTCAGAGGTCCAAGGCTGTCAGGGTACACTAGGTCCCAGGACAGACGCCCCAGAGCTGCGGAGTCCATCCCAGGTGTGGGACAACACTGCTCCCTGCTGGAGGCATGGGACCGAGCTGGTCCTTCAGGCCCCTCAGCGGGACCTGGCTCCTGCAGGGGCTCCTCCAGCCCCTGTGCGAATCCCCTGCAGCAGCACTCAGGTTCTCCCCAGCCACCAGGAGTCAGCAGAGCTGGGCACAGCCCTACCGTGTGCCGGGTGAGCTCAGCCTGGGGCGGGCAAAGTGAGAGCAGGGTGGGGGCTCCTGCCCTCTCTGGGCCTCAGTTACCC
Organism: Galagoides demidoff; assembly: GCA_963574575.1. Taxonomy (NCBI): domain Eukaryota; kingdom Metazoa; phylum Chordata; class Mammalia; order Primates; family Galagidae; genus Galagoides; species Galagoides demidoff. The sequence continues at coordinate 91,966 of CAUYQV010082359.1, forward strand.
TATCTTTACCCCAGGGACAGAATCTCACTTCTCAGGGCTATTGGAACAAAGGCTTGGTCGTCTGGAAGGTGTTTCCCAGCTGTTTCTTGTCCTGGTGTGAGGAGGCCCCACTGCATGTGGGGGTCTGGTGGAGATAGGCTGGACTCAGACGTTTGCTCCCTAGGCAAGGGCTGGGGGCTGGAACCCTTGGAGATTCAGCTTGGGGATCCCCTTTTGGAAAAGGCCAAGGCTGTGGGGTCCAGGAGGTGGCATCACTAATCTTTCCCACTGGGGAGGGGGCTGGGAAGATCAGCCAGGATGGTGCCCTTGAAGGTGAACAGGCAGGTCAGAGCTGCCCTGGAGGTCAAGGGGGGCGGTGTTTGGAAAGCATGGGCAGGGGGCTAAGTGGTTCCTTACTCCATCCGTTCATTCATCCCTCTGTCTATCTTCCGTCCATTCAACCATCCCTCTACCTGCCCTCCCTCCCTCCCTTCTCTCTCCCTTCCATCCTTCTGCCCATCCCTCATCCATTATTCTTACCTCCTCCTTCCTCCCTCCCATCCATCCATCTTTCCCTCCCTCCATTCATTTTTCCTTCCATTCATTAACTTGATGCACCAGGCCGAGTCTCTGCCCTGAGGGCCTCTCATCTTCTTCCCCTTCCCCGAGGTCAGGAAGTCACAACAGGCTGAAATCCTGGGCACCTGGGTCTGAATCCAGAGCTTTCAGACACCCCGAGGGATGGTGCTGACACAGTAGGCCCAGGATGTGCCTTGAGAAGCCTCTGCTGGCTGTGGAGACAGTCCCAGAGCCCGTGAGGAAGAGGGTGCTCTGTTCTCTGGGCAGCTGGCTGGAGCAGGGCCTCCGTGCTCCCGTCCTCAAGCCGGGAGCTGCTGACACCTAATCCAGTTCATCTGGTATGGAGCCCACTCAACCAATCAGTTCATCTGGTGGAGGCCCAGTGGTAACCCACTTAACATGATAATCAGGAACCCAGGCCTGGGGCCAAGCCCAGCTGTAGGACTGTGGGCAGAAACTCTCCTCCTGGCCTCAGTCTCCCTGGTGAGGCAAGAATCACAGTGAGCGTTGTGTGTGGCAAGCGCTCAGGAGATCACACCTGCCTGAACTCTCACTAGGTGAGAGCTGAAGGTAATGACCTCACAGGAAGAGCCTAGCCTGTTGCCCAGGTGGGAAATGTGGCTGGAGAGGTGATTGCAGGCACTCTGGACAACAACTGGCCCATGCCTGTCTGAGAGGACCCACGGCCATTGGAGCAGGGACGTGCAGGCACATTACTGCAGCCTGAGCTTGGGTGTGGGGGAGGCTGGGGAGGCGGCAGTGTGGGGCATGTCGGCCCCCGAGACAGCCCAGGCTGGGCCGAGGGGTACAGTGGGAACCCCAGGTGCTGAGGGTGAGGCAGCTGGGCAGAGACAGACTATGAAGGCCGTTTAAGGGCTGGGAAGGGAGAGCTGTCCCTGAGGCAGGGCCAGGTGGGAGGCTTCCTCTAACCCTTCTGTTGCCCCTCACAGTGGGCCAGGGCTGCAGCTGTCCCGTAGGCATGTGGCAGTTGTTTTCAGAGCTGAATATCATCTGGCAATCATGCTCCAAGGTTTGAACCCCACTGATTGAAAGCTTACGTCCACCCCAAAACCCGCATGTAAATACTTACAAGTCACTCACAGCTGCCCAAGGTAGGAGTGCTCAGCATTTCCTCCAGGAGGACAGCAGGTCAGGGGCAGCTCTCAGCAATCTGAAGGCGCTTGCTGCCAAGCCACGGGAACCCAGAGGACTCTAGGGGAGGAAGCTTCAGAGAGGAAACGGCTGCACAGTGCAAGGCCATTTATATGATGTTCGGGGGAGGCCACGCCGTGGACAAGGGGAGAGGGTGGGGTGGGCCAGACAGGGGAGCTAGTCACTGTGGCCTTGTGAAAACCCCCAGCACTCGGAAGCACAAAGCGCGGACCTTTTTGTGTGCATGTCAAAAGTCATTTATAATTTTAGGGGATCCTAAGAGGAGGGCAGACCATGACGACACACGGGGGAGGCGACCTCATAGGATGGGCGGGGAAAGGTGCCATCCCAGGAGCTGTGGACGTGAGCAGAGTCTGTAAAAGCACAGGTGTGTGGAGCCAAGCGTGCACCGCGCCGTGTAGACGGGCAGGCTGGATTCCATGGTTGAGCCTGCTGTGACTCAGGAAAGTCTTCCCTGAGTGGGGTCCAGCCTGCAGGCCAAGTGGGTGCTGAGCTTTCTGAGGGAAAGGATTCAAGAGCGAGCATACGAGAGGAAGGCGGAAGCAACTTCACTGCGGCAAGTAAAGCAAGGAGAGCGGCCGCCTCAGCGCGGAGAGAGGCACTTGGTGAAGCTCTGGGCTTTATTCCTACCTCGCTATGTGAAGTGGAGGGAAGAGTAATCATAAGATTACTGATGGTTCTCCTCTTTTTAAACCATATGTCAACTTCCTGGAGTGGCCACAGCTTTAGCTTTTGAGAACTGACCTGGCACTGTATGGTGACAGGTAATATGTCCTAAACAGGGTCCACTGAGCAGTGACGGGAACCCGAGGTCATTCTGCATCGCCACCTTGGTTCTAGCTGGTTTGGGCTGCATCTCCACCACCTGCTATCTTATCAGAGACTTGGTTCAGGTCTTGTGACTCCTTATGGAGCTGGGCCTGCCGGTGATCAGGTTCGTGTCTGCTGGGGCAGGAGTTGCAGACTCAACACTCAGGCTCTAGAGAGGCTGGAATGACCCCGTGGTTGTGGAGTTGCAGACGTCAGCATGAACCCGTGCTCAGCTTCATTCAGAAGCATCTGTAGATGTAGGAACATGGACAGGGGAGGATGTACACATAATTTTCCTGCTCTGTCTGCCGAGAAAGACCAGAAAGAACGAACACTTCCCAGTAGCAACGTACACATGGCGCCCCATCTTGGTTCCTAACACCATCGTCCAGTAAAAAGACCAGGGCTCCTTGGAGTCATGGCTGGTCCTAAGGCTGGGGCCGGAATAGCCAAGAGGAGCTGGCAGCATCTCTCATGGCCAGGAAGTAAAAGTAAAGATACGCCGAAAAAATAAAAAGCAAACGTAACAATAAGGCTGTGTCAAAGGACGTAGGAGCTGACCAGAAGGGTCCCCACTGTCCAGCTGTCCAAAACAGGAACAGAATGAGCTGAAACAGAATAAATAACATCGTATGGGATTATAACTCTGAGTATAAAATAAATAAATGTGAGTGCATTCTCATATAAATAAATGACTGGATAAATAAATACACCATGGAGAACAGACAACCCCCCCGCAGCAGAATTCCAAATGGTTTATGCAGATACGTGGCCCTTCAGGGCAGAGGGAGGCTGTGGGCTGAGCATCCCAATGTCCCAGAATAGTACAGCGCAAAGTGGACAACCAAGGGCGACTGTAGGTATAGACGCCCTACAATGACCCAGGCCTGTGCCCTTGACGCCCTTGACACGCTGTGACAGGACGCCTCCCTCGCCTCTGCCATCTTACCTTCATAACCACTGCCCCCTCCGACCAAGGGGAAAACCTCAGACAAACCCCAGATGCAGGTGTCCAACACAGCACTGCCCAGGACTCCTCAAACTGTCAAGGTCGTAAAACAAAGTCAGGCTGAGAAACAGTCACAGCGGGAGGAGCCTGAGGATGACTACATGTCATTTTTGGACGTGTGTGATGAGGCCTCAATCTGGTTCATGGGTTGGAGCTGACATGCTGTGTCATGTGACATGTCAGCAGGTGGGAGCACAAGGGGTGGGGTGTAACTCTTTTAGGACACCTAAAACTGTCCTAAAATTTCAAAAAAGCATGTGTGTGTGTGTGCGTGTGCGTGAGAGACACACAAAACCTGTGGCCGAGGCCCTTAGGAAACCCCTGGGAGCTCCAGCTCTTGTCCCTATGCTAGGGTCAGAGATTTGGAGGAGGGAGCCAGAGAAGAGGGGCCCTAGCTCCCCCCCTCACCCCTTTCTCCTTCCTCACCTCTGGGCTCAGGGTCTGAGTGACTCGAGGACCCTTGCCCAGGCATGTGGCAGACACAAGCTGCTCCCACAGTGACCACTCACCTGCGGTGACCATGGAATGAACCAGGTCTGGCCCACCGGCCAGGGGGACATTTCCAGCACAGCCTGTGCAGGTCGGCGGCTCTGGTGAGTGCTGTCCTCATGCTCCCCTCCCGTCTGCCTGGCTCTCGCCCAGGCAGGGGTGAAAAACGCAGATTGACGGATGAGGAAACTGAGGCCTGAGAGGAACAGGTATCACAGCATGGGCCCAGACACTTAGGTGGGTTCTCCCTGCAGCTGAGCAACCCCCTCATCCCCGCAGAGTGAGCAGAGAGGGCTCTGGAGGGTCCTCGTGCTCCTCCCACTCCCCTCAGCCTGTCACGGGGAGGGCGGTGTGTCGACAGGCTCCTCTACCTTCCTAACACCATCGTCCAGTAAAAAAAACTCTGGGCGCCTGCTGGGCTGCAGCTGGCCCGGAAGCTGTGTGTCTTCCTGACTGACATACACCTCTCACTACAGGTCTGTTCTCCGACAGCTGTCACACCTGGGAAACTGGGGCAGGGGCATCTATACATCCATAGTTTGGTGTTTGTATCTCACAACTTGAAAGGCCTGGGCTCTGCAGATGCAGAAGCAGCTCGGGGCGAAGGCAGATGGAGCTGGGCCTGGATGCACAGAGGGTGTCCCCTGCCCACCTTCTGGTGGATCCCGGCCTGGCTTCCAGGCCCAGAGTCTATAAACACAACAGGGTTGCAGGTGGGCTGGGGCCTGGCTTGACACCCATGGTGTCCTGTCTAGCTGGGACTTGTACTGTCTTATGAGACACCTCCCAGGTGCTGGGTTAGAAGGGCCCAACTTCTGGGCCAGGGCACTGGAGGATGGTGGTGTCTTGACAGAGAGGTGGGTTTGTGGGCTGAGCTGTCATGTGTCTGGGGTTGGATGGTGGGCAGAGGGCAAGAGGAAGCAGGCCCCTGAAGGAGCCTGCCATGGCAAGTGTCTTGGGAGAAGCTGTGGACGGAAGCCTAGGGCCTGGGGTTATTCACGTGGGCTCTGGGGTCTCCCACTCAGCTTCCCCTCTCTCACCAGTGGGCCTCAGGGTGTGCATCTGTGAAATGGGGCAACTTCCAGCACCTGGGTTGTGGTGCCCAGCTGAGCCGAGGCCTGCTTAGCTCCCATTGGAGCTAAGCCTGGGCAAGCCAGGCTGTGCTCCAGGTCCCCCTCCCAGATTCTGTGACCTTTTCTAGTGAGGTTCTTTCCCTGGGCTCCGGGGAGCTGGTAGTGGGTGCTGTGCATGGAACCTGGATGGGTGAGTGGATCTGTGAGAGTCCGAGGTGTGTGTGTATGTAGGGGTCAGGGGGCTCTCCTGGGCTGTTGGTCCCAGGGTCAACAGAGTGCAGACTGTACGGGGCACAGAGGGTCATGGAGGGCCCTGAGGTCACAGGGGGATCCTAGGTGTGGACAGATCAACAGGGAAGGGCCCAGAGATGAGCTGGTAAGTACAAATCCAGGGGACTTTGGACACATCGAACAAATTACTTTAATTACAAACAAGACCTGGTTATAAAGATTACAAAATTACAAGATATTGTAATTAGAGAAAAGCAAATAATTTACAAAAAAACCCAAAAACAAATGAGTTAGAAGCCGACACAAGGTGGATGGAAGGGCTGCTCTGAGCTGTTCCTCTGGAACACCAGGGGCTGGCCGGAGTGCTGTGTGGGGAAGGGTTGTAGGCCGATCTTTGTGCATTGAATTCTGTGGACTGTAGATTGGATAAGTCATGTTCAAGGAAGGGCATGTCATGAGCAATTTTTATTCCCTACAAACGCTTTGCCTCCCTGACAGCAAAGCCACTTCCCTGAAGGAAGGGTGGTTATTAGGATATTGGGCCTCCTTCCCCCAAAGGGGTTCAGCCCTGTCTGGGTGTCTTTACCTAGAACTAGGGGATACGTTGTCAGGTGCCCCGACCAGTCCCTGTCAGCACCCCATCCACCACTAGAGGGCAGTGTCGCCCTGCCCAGTGCAGCTCCACGGGCGGGGGCGGGGGGGGGGGTCTCCCTGGCAACCGCCTCCTGGGCCCTCCCTTCACATTTGCCACTCTTGGTTTGATTTGCAGATACTTCCTTTACTCTGTCCCCATCCCTGTGACCCAAGGGTCACCCTAGAGGGACACCTCAGACATCACAACGACTGGGCCAGGGGGGGTCTCATGGGAGTCCCTCCATGGCAGACCTTACCCTGGGTGAAGTGGTTATAAATTATGATTACCTTGACCCCCTGTATAACACTCCCTACTTGTCCCCCAGACCCTGCAGAAAGCCTGGGAGGGAGCCAACCGAGGGCAGAGGGACCTGACACGTGTCTAGCCTTGGGCCTGGTGGCTGCACCTGGGTCCTGCCCTTGGTCTCAGCTGTGTGTTTCCCGCGTAATCAAGGGAAGGGCTGATTGGGGGGAGGGGCTGAGCACAGAGAGGGGTGGTGAGGGAGGCCCAGTGCTGATAGCACAGGTGGGGTGAGGGGGGCCTCCACAAGGACCCAACCTGGCCTGGTCAGCTTGGGCTACCAGAACAAAGTGCTGCAGACTGGACAGCTCATACAGGACAGACATGGATAGCTCTTACAGGACAGACACGGACAGCTCATACAGGACGGACACGTATTCACACTGTCCTGGGGGCTGGAAGTCCAAGATCAAGGTACCAGCAGGGAAACTGCCTCCCGGTTCACAGATGGCTTCTCTCTGTGTCCTCAAGCGGCAGGAGGGACAGGGGAACTCCCTGGACTTTTTTCCCCACCCACGAGGCTCTGCCCTCGTGAGGTGATCACCTCCCAAAGTTCCCCTCCTGACTCCTAGGGGGAGGATTTCAACACAAGAATTCTGTGGGGATATGGGTGGTCTGCCTGTGGTTCAGCCACATGGAGATCTAGTAAGGGGGTCCAGGTGGGTACAGCAGGTGCAAGGGCTCAGGGCAGGAGCAAACAGGTGTGCACAGCACAGGGGTGGGGGCGGGGGATTCTGGGCACTGGGTGCCCTGCTCAGAGTCATCCGCTCTCTCCACTGCCTTATCTGTGCCACGGAGCATTATCCAAGAGGAGAGTTACATGCAGCCTTCCTGTACTGCTGAGCTGGGGGCCCTTTAGGCTCAGTCAAGAGTGTGTTTGTGGGTGGTGCCTGTGGCTCAGTGGGTAGGGTGCTGGCCGCATATACTGAGGGTGGTGGGTTCGAACCCGGCCCGGCCAGCTAAAACAGCAACAAGAATTACAACAAAAAATAGCTGGGTGTTGTGGTGGGCGCCTGTAGCTACTTGGGAGGCTGAGGCAAGAGAATCACTTAAGCCCAAGAGTTGGAGGTAAGCTGTGACACCACAGCACTCTACCAATGGCAACAAAGTGAGACTCTGTCTCAAAAAAAAAAATGTGTTTGCAAACTTCTGTGGCTACTCATTGGTTGGAGCTCCCCATCTTCGCCTCTGGGTCCCCAAGACTGCATACCAAGAATGGCCACATGACTGTGTTTGGAGCTGTGGTTCAGTAGGTTTCACAAGCTGCCCGTATTTCACCTGCACACAGAGGCAACAGTCATGGTGCTGGCTCTGAGTGCCCCACCTTCCTATCCATCCATGCAGGGATCCATCCACCTACCCATTCATCTATCCACCCAACCACCCATCCACCATCTAACCCCTATCCATCATCCACCCCCCATCCATCCTTCATCCCACCATCCAGCCCCCATTCACCCCTCATCCACCATCCAGTCCCCATCCACCCATCTACCTCTCATCCACTATCCATCCACCCACCCACCCCTATCCACCATCTATCCCCATCCACCATCCACCCCCCATCCACCCCTTATCCACCATCCACCCCCATCCACCATCCACCCCCTCATCCACCATCGACTCCCTCATCCACCCACCCATCCATCCCTCATCCACGGTCCATCCATCCACTATCCACACCCATCCACCGTCCACCCCCCCGCCGGCGGCGCGCGGCCCGCCGCCCCGCCGGCGCGGCGGGGGGCGGGGGGGGCGGGGGGCGGGGGGGGGGCGGGCGGGGCGGGG
>CAUYQV010082360.1:0-11647 GCA_963574575.1 Galagoides demidoff
CCATGGCATCACAGCTCATAGCAACCTCCAACTCCTGGGCTCAAGCGAGTCTCCTGCCTTCGCCTCCCAAGTAGCTGGGACCACAGGCGCCCGCCACAACGCCTGGCCATTTTTTGGTTGCAGCCATCGTTGTTGTTTGGCAGGCCTGGGCTGGGGATTTGAACCCGCCACCTTAGGTGTACGTGGCTGGCACCTTAGCTGATTGAGCCACAGGTGCCGAGGCGAGATCCCACTTTCTAAAGAACAGAGCACTAGTGCTGGGCCCAGTGGCTCATGCCTATATCCTAACACTCTGGGAGGCCAAGGCAGGTGGATTGCCTAAGCTTATGGGTTTAAGACCAGCCTAAGCAAGAGTGAGATTCTGTCTTTAAAAATCGCCCAGCCTTGTGGTGGACAGCTGTAGTCCCAGCTACACAGGAGGCTGAGGCAAGAGGATCGCTTGAGCCCAAGAGTTTGAGGTTGTTGTGAGCTATGATGATGCTATGGCACTTTACGGAGGGTGACAAATTGAAACTGTCTCAAAAAAAAAAATGATTCTCTCGAGTGATGTAGAAAAAGCTTTTGATAATATCCAGCATCCTTTCATGATCAGAACACTTAAGAAAATAGGCTTAGACGGGTCATTTCTTAAACTGAGAGAGGCCATCTATAGCAAACCCACAGCCAACATCATATTGAATGGAATAAAATTGAAAACATTTCCACTCAGATCTGGACTAGACAAGGATGTCCACTGTCTCCACTGCTACTCAACATAGTAATGGAAGTCTTAGCCATTGCAATCAGGAAAGAGAAGGCAATCGAGGATATCCAAATGGGGTCAGAGGAGTTCAAACTCTCACTCTTCACAGATGATATGATCTTAGACCTGGAAAACCCCAGGGACTCAACTACAAAACTCTTAGAAGTGATCAAGGCATATAGCATCATCTTAGGATACAAAATCAATACTTACAAATAAGTAACTTTTATACATACCAACAATAGTCAAGCTGAAAAAATAGTCATAGACTCTATTCCTTTTACAGTAGCGCCAAAGAAGATGAAATATTTGGGAATTTACCTAACAAAGGATGTGAAAGATCTTTATAAAGAGAACTATGAAACTCTCAGAAAGGAAACAGCAGAGGACATTAACAAATGGAAAAACATACCATGCTCATGGCTGGGAAGAATCAACATTGTTAAAATGTCCATACTTCCCAAAGCAATATACAAATTTAATGCAATCCCTATTAAAGCACCACTGTCATACTTTAAAGATTTGGAAAAAACAGTACTTTGTTTTATACAGAATCAGAAAAAACCTTAAATAGCCAAGACATTGCTCAGAAATAAAAACAAAGCAGGAGGAATCACACTACCAGACTTCAGGCTATACTATACTGAACTATCACTACAGTGATCAAAACAGCATGGTACTGGCACAAAAATAGAGAGGTAGATATATGGAACAGAATAGAGAACCAAAAGATGAACCCAAAAGATGAACTTATCATCATTTGATCTTTGATAAGCCTATCAAAAACATAAATTGGGGGAAAGATTCATTGTTTAACAAACGGTGCTGAGTGAATTGGCTGGCAACGTGAAGAAGACTGAAACTGGACCCACACCTTTCACCATAACAAAAATTGATTCTCACTGGATAAAAGATTTAAATGTAAGACATGAAACTATAAAGATACTAGAAGAGAATGCAGGGAAAACACTTGAAGAAATTGGCCTGGGAGAATATTTTATGAAGAGGATCCCCTGGCAATTGAAGCAACATCAAAAATACATTACTGGGATCTAATCAAACTAAACAGCTTCTGCACAGCCAAGAACACAGTAAGTAAAGCAAGTAGACAGCCCTCAGAATGGGAGAAGATATTTGCAGTTATGTTTCTGACAAAGGTTTGATAGCTAGAATCCACAGAGAACTCAAACTAATATAAAAAGAACAAGTGATCCCATTTCATTGTGGGCAAGAGACTTAAACAGAAGCTTCTCTGAGGAAGATAGGCGGATGGTCTACAAACACGTGAAAAAATGCTCATCATCTTTAATCATCAGAGAAATGCAAATCAGAACCACTTGAGATATTTTCTAACTCCAGTAAGAGTAGCCCACATAACAAAATCCCAAAACTACAGATGTTGGCGCGGATGTGGAGAGAAGGGAACACTTCTGCACTGCTGGTGGGAATGCACACTAATATGTTCCTTTTGGAAAGAAGTTAGGAGAACGCTCAGGGAACTAAAAGTAGACCTGCCATTCAATCCTGCAATTCCTCTACTAGGTATATATCCAGATGACCAAAAATCATTTTACAACAAAGATATTTGCACAAGAATGTATACTGCAGCCAATTCATAATTGCCAAGTCATGGAAGCAGCTCAAGTGCCCATCAACCCATGGATGGATTAACAAATTGTGATACACACACACACACACACACACACACACGCCATGGAATATTTTGGAGTCATAAAAAAGATGGAGACTTGACCTTTTTTATGTTTTCATAGATGGAGCTGGAACATATTCTTGTTAGTGAAGTATCTCAAGAATGGAAGAAAAAGTATCCAATGTACTCAATACTATTATGAAACCAATACATAATCACCCACACTTTCATATGAATAATAAAACACAACTATAGCCTAGAATGAACGAGGAAAGAGGAAGGCAAGGGGAGGGGGGTGGCCAGGTGCGGGACCTCACCTATTATGCATATTGCAAGGGTACATGTCAAAATTATTAAGAGTAGAGTATAGGCGGTGCCCATAGCTCAGTGGGTAGGGTGCCAGCCACCTACACCAAGGCTGGCGGGTTCAAACCTGGCCCGGGTCTGCTAAACAACAATGACAACTGCAATAAAAAAAATAGCCAGGCGTTGTGGCAGGTTCCTGTAGTCCCAGCTACTTGGGAGACTGAGGCAAGAGAATTACTTAAGCCTAAGAGTTTAAGGTTGCTGTGATGCCACAGCACTCTACCAAGGGTGACATAGTGACACTGTCTCAAAAAAAAAAAAAAGTAGAGTATAAATGTCTTAACACACAATTAAGTAAGTGAGGTGAAGGCTATGTTAACCAGTTTGATGTAAGCATTCCAAATTGTATATTAAATCAGCACATTGTACCCCATAAATGCAGTAATGTACACAGTTATGATTTAATGAAAAAAAAAAAAAGAACAAAGCACTAGGACTGTTAATTCCAGTAACAGTTGAAGGGGAATAAACAGGAGAGTGAAAACAAGAATAGTACAAAAGCATTTCTTCAAGGACACAGTAGCTTCAGCTAAATACACATGAACAGCCTTGAGAAATATTTTCCAGTACTAAAAGCCTAATTTTTAAAACAATCCATTTAAAAAGTAGGTAGTTTTCAGCCTTCAAATTTCCATTTAAATTAATTTTGCCTAATGCTCTTGTTTTCAAAGCACCTCTCCTTCAGTTGCCCTTGGCCACGCCACTGTTTCCCACACATGCGGTCAATTATCTACCAACAGGATTCATGCATGCACACTCCCCAGCAGAGGAAGCAGCAAACGCTCAGCTGGAATTCCACAGCCAAAGGCTGCCAGAGGGCTAGGAAAGCAGGTGCGGTATGCTATCTGGGAGCAACATTCCAAATGGGTTTCTCTGCACTAGCTTGACTGAGCCATAGCAGGGATAAAAGGACCGGAAGACAGAACAGATAGCAACAGGGAGATGGAGACTGGACAGGGGGGAAGACAGCAGGGTAAGGCCAGAGAGAAAAACAAGGGGCTCACCCAGGAGTCTGGAGACAAGAGAAGAAACAGAAGCCTCTGGGAGCAGAGACAGAGAAGGGTCTTGTCAGAGCAGACAGTATTCCCCAAACCGCCATTGGGGACAGACAGATGGGGCTAGAGAGTGGCAGGAGGGAACTGTAAACTTTTATTAAGCACCTACTATTGTACGATGTGTATCCAGAGATGCATAAAACTCTTTCACCATGGAGTACACATCACGGAGGGGAGAAAGGAAAGGAATGTGACTCGCACTCCTAGCTAGTCAAGTACAAAACGAGTACAGAGAAAAAAGAAAATACAGCGACTGTCTTGACAGTCACTGCAGTGACACTACAGAGGGAGGAGAATTTAATTTCGAAGTGACATGTTTTGCCTTATGCAAGGAAAATGGAACCAAAATGATTAATTTACAATAGTTGACTATGAAAACCCAACGCTATACAGAAAACCACCAACTGGGGACCAGAAGACCTATGAAAACCCAACGCTATACAGAAAACCACCAACTGGGGACCAGAAGACTTGGGTCCTAAATGTAACCCAACTAATTACTTACTGCGTGACTATGAATAAAACAAAAATACTTGAGCCACTCATAGGATAGAACATTATTACAGCCAGCATAGTGGCTCATGCCTGTAATTCTAGCACTCTGAGAGGCCAAGATGGGTGGACTGCTTGAGCTCAAGAGTTGGAGACCAGCCTGAGCAAAAGTAAGAACCTGTCCCTACTAAAAGCAGAAAAATAAGCTAGATGTCATGGTGGGTGCTTGTATTCTCTGCTACTCAGGAGACTGAGGCAAGAGGATTGCTGGAGCCCAAGAGTTTGAGGTTGCTATGAGCTACTCTGTCTCACACACACACAAAAGGAACACTATTACAGCCACTAAAATATAACAGAGACCTACATGTACTAAACAGAAAAGGCTCCAAAGTAAAAAATCAAACACAACTTACAACTAAATTAGACTCTAATATTGAAAATAATGCCTTTTACAGTTGATAATAAATTGGGAAGAGCTATATCCATGAACAAATATGCACATGAGTATCTGAAAGGAACTGGAAGGGTATGCAGGATTGGCAAAGGTTATTTTGGGAGAGGGGATGGAGGAGGCAACAGAGTTTTCCCAAGATACATTCTTCCACCATCAGAAGAGTGCACAGATCAGAAGATGACCCTCTATAATACATCATGATGATAAAATGAAGGGCTGGTGAGTTGGCATTTAAAAAAAATCCTTTCGAAAGAGCAGAGCACTTTCTATACTTGAATTCCTAGCATGTGAACCAGGTCCATCCCCAAGGAAACTGCTAGGGAGCCACAAAATACCGTTCAGAATCATCTAGTCTGGCGTTTTCAAATTCAAACTCTGTCAGTCTATATTTTATTGTATTTCATTGAATCTAATATAGCATCCATTGTAAGACATAATGTTATTTTATGTACCACTACAAACGAAAAAAATGCTGTCAAACTATGACATTCTGCTGAATTTAAGACATACGCTCACTCTAGAGGTGTTAAAATGTAGAAAAGATGCATGACTAGGAACTGGAGAAATATGGTATGAAGTGGGTCATGAAAATTAGAGACATGTTCAACCTAGACTGTTCACATATCGCAGTATGGAATGTCACCACCATTAGCTGTAATCATTAAGCTATGGGTTAGATTCTCTAAGAAGTCTGCTCGTCATAAGCCAAGTTACTTTCCAGACAATACATTAAGGGACCACCCATGGACTATGTCTAATACTAAAACAGCCACGGGACTGCACTGAGTTCAAATAAACTTACCTTTAAATACTGTTTTAAAATCGAGCTAAGATATAACAAGGATTCCCCAAACTGCTCAGATCCCCCTCACTGTCACGAGCCTTTAAGTGCTGGGAGAGCTCCTCCTCACAGAGACCAGACCAAGAACCAGAGCATATGGGTTTGTAGCCACAAGTCCCGTTCTTGCTTCAAAGCACATCATTTTTATTCAGACCACAACCGGAAACATTATTAATAATCTTTTAATGCCTACCTTCCTTTAAAAATTATTCCCTTCTTCTAAAGATATCATAATAAAGTTAATTTCCCTAATTGACTTTATGCTTCTAAAGCATCCTTTCCTGTATTAAAACTTGCCAAGAAGAGACAATACCAACGTCTCCTTAGGAGGAACTGAAGGACAACTCCTGTGATAAGAAGGTTTGGGAGAAAAATGCTTCCAGAATCACCAAATCCTAGTCTATTTTTGTTTTTTTTCAAAAAAGCTTTGAACCTCTGTTTATATTAACATATCCAAATTTAAACATCTTCCTTGAAATGTAAGCCCAGCTCAAAATGACCTGAACAAAGCCTTCTCCCTACCTAGTGACTCTAAAGAATCCAACAACTTTATTCCTCACAATAAGGTACCCATAAAAAGAATTTTATTTATTTATTCATTCATTTAATTTATTTATTTAGAGGCAGAGTCTCACTCTGTTCCCCGAGTAGAGTGCTATGGCGTCAGCCTCGCTCACAACAAACTCCTGGCTTCAAGCAATCCTCCTGCCACAGCCTCCAGAGAAGCTGGGACTATCAGCACCTGCCACAACATTCAGCTAATTTTTCGTAGAGATGATGTCTTGCTCTTGCTCAGGCTGGTCTCCAATTCTTGAGCTCAAGCTGTGGCCTCTTAAGAGTGCTAGGATTATAGGTGTGAACCACTGCACCCAGCTGAAAAGAACATTTTAGATATCAAGTCATACTTCTTTATTGCTTTGGTTTATACCCAAAGATTTTTTCATTGCTAGCAATACTTTATAAATCAAGGAAACTATCTAAAAAGGGACAGATCCATATTAAAATAGTAAAAAGAAACTTAATAATGTGTATCTTGCCAAATACTAACACCCACATAAATGCTAGGATATACTGAATTTGTACTCTATGCTAGGCACTGGGCTAGGCGGTTTACACATATTCTATATTCCTTACAACATTTCTTCAGAAAAGGCATTTCATAAAACGAAAACTCAGGCTTGAGAACCCAAGGCCTGCTGAATTCCACACCGCCTTTCACACTACGTGGTCTCCTAACAAACATGGGCAAGGTACCTGTCCAAGTGGAAGGAGTTAATATCACCTTTCCATCATTTTGAAGGAAATTATATGGAAAAAAGCCTATAAAAGCACATGGTTCCACATATCCACTAGAATGGTTAAACTGAAAAAACAAAACAAAACAGAAAGCACCAAGTGTGGCAAGAATAGGGAACAAATGGAATTCTCACATATTGCTAGTGGGAAAATACACTGATACAACCATTTTGGAAAACACTTCGGTGGTATCTACTAATGCTGAAGATATGCATACCCTCTGACCCAGAAACTCCCCTCTTAGGTGTACCCAACAGAGATGTAAACATTATGTTCACCATAAGATATATGCAAGAATGTTCACAATAGCACTATTTATAAAAGCTAAGAACTAGACACTACTCAAATGTCCATCAAAACAAGAATGGATAAACAAACTGCAGTTTGTTCAGCCATGAGAATAAAAGGCTTACAATACACGCACCAATACAAATAATGTTATAAAAGAAATAGAAGTACATATTGTATGATTCTGTTGACATAAAGTTCACAGGCAAAATTAATCTATAATACTATCAGTCAAAACAATGTTTCCCTTGTTGGTGGAAGATGGTGACCAGATAGGAACACAAAGGGGATTGCTGGGGCTGGTAATGTTCTATTTCCTTTTTTTTTTTTTTTTTTTTTTGAGACGGAGCCTCCAGCTATCCCCCTGGGTAGAGTGCCATGGCATCACAGCTCATAGCAACCTCCAACTCCTAGGCTCAAGCGAGTCTCCTGCCTCCGCCTCCCTAGTAGCTGGGACCACAGGCGCCCGCCACAACGCCTGGTCATTTTTTTTGGTTGCAGCCATCATTGTTGTTTGGCGGGCCCGAGCTGGGGATTCGAACCCGCCACCTTAGGTGTACGCGGCTGGCACCTTAGCAGCTTGAGCCACAGGCGCCGAGCCAATGTTCTATTTCCTAATCTGGGTGTGTCCCTTTTTTTTTTTTTTTTTTTGAGACAGAGCCTCAAGCTATCCCCCTGGGTAGAGTGCCATGGCATCATAGCTCATAGCAACCTCCAACCCCTGGGCTCAAGCGAGTCTCCTACCTCCGCCTCCCAAGTAGCTGGGACCACAGGCGCCCGCCACAACGCCCAGCCATTTTTTGGTTGCAGCCATCATTGTTGTTTGGCGGCCGGGCTGGGGATTCGAACCTGCCACCCTAGGTGTATATGGCTGGCGCCCTAGCCAATTGAGCCACAGGCGCCTAGCCGGTGTGTCCCATTTGTGATAATCTATTGAGTCATATACTCATTCTCTGTATATATATGATATACTTCAGGATAAAAGTTTAAAACAACAACAAACAACAAAGCTGTAAGGCTTCACAGAAGGGCAATTCCCTGAATAATGAAGAGAGGCCTGTTGGTATCACTTGCCAACATTTACAGCAAAGCTATCCTCTCCACTAGGTGTCTAGCTCCCTCCAAAGGGGACTTGAGGTCAGGGAAGAACAGTCTACTAAACGGACTATTCTATTTTTAAGAGAAGAGCAATCAAGAGAGAACATCTCATTAGCAATTTATAATTACTTCCAAATCCCAATACAGAACACAACCTATTAACACCATTTTAAAAAACTGAAGTTTATAAAACCATGAGTCATTCTAGTTATTTGCCCAGATTCACAAAGAATTGACAAAGAAACATTAGGCTGGGTAGAGTCTTATAAATTAGTTCTTTTTTTTTTTTTTTTAAACCAAAGACACTGCTTTGTGCATCTGAAGTCCTTGAGTCTAAGAAATATGGGACAGGTTCTTCAATGAGCAATTTTCCAAGACAAATGACTTGGTATCTATTTGGGGAAAAATTTAATAGAAAAACTGGTATTTAAATCAGAAGCAAATTTGTAGATACAAGATGTGCAAAAGTTACCCTACAGATAGATACCAAACTGCTGATCCATGGCCTAGACCAGTGGTTCTCAACCTTCCTAATGCCGTGACCCTTTAATACAGTTCTTCATGTTGTGGTGACCCCCAACCATAAAATTTTTGTTGCTACTTAATAACTGTAATTTTGCTACTGTTATGTATCATAATGTAAATGTCTGATATGCAGGATGTATTTAGGTGACCCCTGTGAAAGGATCGTTCAACCCCCAAAGGGGTCACGACTCACAGGTTGAGAACTGCTGGCCTAGACTTTAATAGACGGCTGGTTTAGATGCTAACAGTACTGGTACTCGGCAGCAGACCACATGTCTCTCTGCGCCTCAACATGCAAAAAGAATGCTAGCTACTCATGAAAGAATTTCTGGGAAAAAGACTTATCAGGAAGTACTAGTAACACTACCTAAAAACATCTATCACTGTGATTTTTATAACATTATAATTTTTAATCTCTACCTCCAAATTGTGTAAGACTACTTTTTAAAAGACAACAGCAAGGGAAGGCCATTAGGGGGCAGGGGCTTCACATTATCATTAATCTTCCCCAATAATATTATTTCATCAGTGAAGACCCTGATGTTCTACAGGTTAAATAACTTGAACAAGGTCTCAGAGCTAGTCACTGCTGATTTGGAAAAGCCAGGGCCATCTTCTCTTTTTTTTTTTTTTTTTTGAGACGGAGCCTCAAGCTATCCCCCTGGGTAGAGTCCCATGGCATCATAGCTCACAGCAACCTCCAACTCCTGGGCTCAAGCCAGTCTCCTGCCTCCACTTCCCAAGTAGCTGGGACCACAGACGCCCGCCACAACGCCCGGCCATTTTTTGGTTGCAGCCATCATTGTTGTTTGGCGGGCCCAGGCTGGGGATTCGAACCCGCCACCTTAGGTGTACGTGGCTGGCGCCTTAGCCGATTGAGCCACAGGCGCTGAGCCGTGCGGGGGGCATCTTAATGACAGCAATATTTTATAAAGCGTCTCTTCCTTCATTTATGTAAGTATTTCAACTCTGAATCAAATGTGGGTTAGGACCTTTGCCTTCTCTGATTCTGGCCTTATAACTATGTAAATACCAGGAAGTCCAGACGGTTAAATTTATTTACTAAGACCATCTTTGCTTGATCTTAACCACCTTTTTTCTTCTCTTTTCTCTCAATTAGATAAGAAAGGAGGTGTTTGAACTTCTGGAAATGGGAGTACTCAGTCAGTGCAAATCAGAATCTTTGAAGCTGGGCCTGTTCTAGGTCCTACTGAAGATTCCAGTGTCACAGGAGAATTTGCAGCATATTTAGTGACTCGGACACATTGCAAGCACTCAGTAAATGTCAGTTTTTAGCTTATTATGTTAACTTCATCAGCAAACACACCACTGAAATGTTTGATAGAAATTCTTTAACAGAAGTGAATCTGTCCCTTTGCCAGCACCCTGTATAATAAAGCATCGCTGGCTTCTGTGTAATCTTTGTTGAGCAAAGTGAGTTCTTCTCTTACCAACTGGCCTTTCATATGACTGGGCAAGGGAGGGGAAAGAGCAGCTGGGTGGTCTTCACTAGGCTCCTTAACCTCTGTGAGCTTCAGTCTCACCAGCTATGAAATGGGAATATCTCACAGGATTGTCAAGGATCCCATGAGATAGATGGTACACAAGCAGACTTGTAAACCGTGAAGCCTGGTCCGAGGAGGAAGGGGGTAGTGGTAGTGGTGGAAAGAGCTGCAGGTGTATGTGGCACTTTGTAAGCACATGAAAGACAACAGTATAACTACTGTGGTCTTACTCAGTTGCTTTCTCTCAACATTTTATTTTGAAATGATTTCAGACTTTCAGAAAAGTTGCAAAAAATAGTATAGAAAATTCCTGTATTTCCTTCCCCCTGCATCACCAGCGTTAACATCTTGTGTAACCGTAATACAGTTACCAACTCTGATAGACCAATGCTGGTCCCATACAGTTAACGACAGATGGACGATATTCAGTTTCACCAGTTTTTCCAGAGATGTCTTTGTCTATTCCAGCATCCCACATTACACTTAGTTATCATGTCTCTGGTTTCCTTAGAATGGTGACAGCTCCTCAGTCTCTCCCTGTCTTTCACAACCTTTGCACCTTTGAAGAGTATTCATCAGGCATTTTGTAGAATGTCCCTCCATTTGCATTTGTCTGTAGTTTTCTCATTTGATTGAAGTTATGTGATTTTTGTCCAGAATACCACAGAAGTGTTATGTCTTTCTGGTTGCATCATTTCAGGAGGTACACAATATAGATTTGTCTTATTACTGGTGATGTCACCCTTAATCACCTGGGTAAGGTAGTATCTGTCAATTTTCTCCACTGTACAGTTACTATGTTTCTCTTTATAATTAATTTCTATCTTGGGGGAGATACCTTGAAGCTATGTAAATATCTGTTTTCTTCAAACTTTTGCCCACTACTTTCCTCATTCCTTCAATAATTACTATATTGAGTTGGTTGTGTTTAATCATTGAAATAGTCTTCAAGGAACAATACACAATGAGACTGAATCTCAGGAGGGACACACGTTAGTTTAAGTAGCAAAACCAGAAATCACACCCTGGTCTCCCATATTTCATTTCAGGACTCTAAGGTGTCTGTTTGGAGCCTCAAGCCTAAAGCAAACAGATGCCACTATTGATATACATAGATAAAATTCCATATTTGAATTTTGTGAATTTTTTTTTTTTTTGAGACAGAGCCTCAAGCTGTCCCCCTGGGTAGAGTACTGTGGCATCACAGCTCATAGCAACCTCCAACTCCTGGGCTCAAGCAAGTCTCCTGCCTCAGCCTCCCAAGTAGCTGGGACCACAGGCACCCGCCACAACGCCTGGCTATTTTTTGGTTGCAGCTGTCATTGTTGTTTGGC
>CAUYQV010082361.1:0-20351 GCA_963574575.1 Galagoides demidoff
CACCACCCTCACGCCCCCTTTTTTTCTTTACCCCCCCCCCCTGCAGCCAGTCACCCATTGGCCCAACCCAACACCAATACCCCCCCCCCCCCCCCCCCCCCCCCCCCCGTCAGCTGATGGTCAGGCTTGTGCTGGGCCTCACCACCTAGCAGCTGTGTGATTTGATGAAACTCATTTAACTCTAAGTGGGGATGGTAATATAGCAACATATCCAGCTGTCATAAAGATTAAACATAGAGCTCTGAGAGCAGGGTCTGGCTTTGGGAAGGTGCTTGATCCCTGTGAGCAATGATTATTCCCACTTTATTGGTGGAAAAACTGAGGTTGGAGGAGTCAGGTTACTTGCTTAAGACTATCCAGCTGCAAAGTGGAGGAGCAGAATTCCAAACCCGAGACAGCCTGGCTCTGGAGCCATCTCCCTCTTTCCCTTACCTGCCGTGGAGCACCAGCTGATGCGCCCTCATCCTCCCCCACTGCTCCAAGCCATGTGAACCCAGCTGACAGCTCTCACATGGCCTTGCTAACCTAAAATGAATGACAGAGAGACTGACTCTCCAAAGCAAAAAGTTTATTGGGGATTAGCAGGGGATTGCAACCCAGTGGCGTATCATAGGCATATCCAAAGAGGTTGGGGCCAGAGGAAACTTTTAGAGACAAAGAGAAGGCTGCGCAAGCTGGGTTTTTTTGTTGTTGTTTGTTTGGGTTTTTTTTTTTGAGAAGGAGTCTAATTATGTCACTCTTGGTAGAGTGCTGTGACATCACAGCTCACAGCAACCTCTAACTCTTGGGCTTAAGAGATTCTCTTGCCTCAGCCTCCCAAGTAGC
The DNA here is from genome assembly GCA_963574575.1 of Galagoides demidoff. Lineage (NCBI taxonomy): Eukaryota > Metazoa > Chordata > Mammalia > Primates > Galagidae > Galagoides > Galagoides demidoff. Next base: position 826 of record CAUYQV010082361.1, read on the forward strand.
TGGGACTACAGACACCCTCCACAAAGCCACACTATTTTTTGTTGCAGTTGTCGTTGGTGTTTTAGCAGGCCCAGGCTGGGTTCGAACCCGCCAGCCTCCGTGTATGTGGCTAGTGTCATAACCACTGTGCTACGGGTGCCGAGCCAACGGAAGCTGTTATGAAACAAAGATTGCTGGTTGTAGGAGTTGGCACTGGTTCATTGGTGAAGACGGCCCTTTTAGGCAAGTGACCTAGTGGAAGTAAGTGGCTTATCTTGAATACTGAAGTTCCTGCCTGACGTGTGCGTGGACTCCGTTCTGTTAGGTTTCGACATTACTAATTCCATTTCCATCCTGATGGCTTTTCTTTGTGCCCCTGGTTCTCCTGCAGGCTGTAGGGAGATGTGCCCTGCTCACCTGGAGGCCACCCAGTGCCCACTGAGCCCTCAAGTCCCTTCTGCCCAATTACTCCCTCCCAGACCCTCCCTGTTCTCAGTGATCTATCACTCAGGCACATCTCTTGCCCTCAGGGAAGTGCTTTTTAATAAAACGTGTAAAACTCACAGAACAATAATGGATACTATTTCCACCAAGGGAAGGGTGGTTCCCTCCCTCACCTGGGTCTGGGTAAACCGGTTTAGGTGCAAAGGGAGGTTGTTTTGGGCTTTCATCCAAAACTCAAACCAAACACACAGGCACTAATTTATTTTTAGGTTTTAAATAACTCAGGAAACAATAGTCCAGTTTTCATAGCCTGGATTGTTGGGGTTTTACCCAGGTTCATAGAACATGCTTTGAAAGACCACAACAAAGTCTGGATCGTGGGGGGAGAGTGCCGAGAGGAAGGATTCGGAAAGAGGGAGCTTTGCTTTTCGATGGCAAGCAGGAAGGATGGAGGTCTTGGACAGGGGCCTAGTCCTGTCATGTTTCTGGCCCTATTGTAAAGCCTGAGGAGGTTTGGCTAAATGTCAGAATGTCAAATGTTCTTTGAATTAAACTTTATTGTATAGGAAACATATAGGAGAAATTCAATTTTTATTAATTTCAAAAGTGTAATCTCCCCCCCCCCCCCTTTCTTTTCGGCTTGAGAGTGCTAGCATTTTGGTAGAAAAACAGTATGGAAACAGACACAGAAAACCCGGCTTCCTGTGGGGGGCCACTTTCTGAACTCCTGGGGCCTTGATTTCTTTATGAGGGTGCATGGCTGTCAAGGAGTGTGGGGAATGTACTCCATAAACTGGGCATAGCAGCCACACCCAGAGCAGTAGCCTTTTTATTATTATAATATCTCCTTGTGGGGCACGCCTTCTGCCAGGAACCAGAGTCAGGTACAGTGGAGTAACCTGGAACTCCTTAGTGTTGCCTCATAGTGAGAAACACTTTTAGAATGGGACCTGGGCCTTCTCCATTTAGATGCAGTTTTGGTCAAATCAATTCAGGAAGATCACAATTGCTACTTTGATCTTTCCAATGGAAGCTCATTACTACAGAGACCATAAGGAGAAAAATGTATTGTTTATTGCTTTTTATAAAACTTGGCACAATATTTAATCATATTTGCAAAATAGAAATTAGGAAGAAGCTTTTAAGGAAGCATATCTAATGCAGTATTATTTTTTCACTTCTAAGAACTTTTTGTTATGGAAATTTCAAACATATACCCCAAAATGGAGAGGATAATAAAATGGATCCCCACGTTTCCATTGCCAGTTTCACCAGTGATAAATTCTTGGCTAATCCTATTTTTTTCTGTTCTCCCTCACACTCATTCCTCCCATATTATTTTGAAGCCAATCCTGGATACTCTATAGTTTCACCCATAAGTATTTCAACATGTATCACTGAAAGGTAAAAATCCTTCCCCCCAACATTTTATTAAGAAAACTTGAAATAGTACAGGTGAAGGCTGTATGCCCACATAGCCACCCATCCACCTGTCTCTCCATCCATCAAGCTGCATCCAACCTCAATGCATCCAATGTTGTTGATGGATCTCAGAATGACCCGGGGACATGTCTACACTCCCCGAAACACTGCAGCATGCACGTCATTAGCTAGAGTTCAGTATTGATTTGTCACTTCTTTCCCCATCGGATATAACATATCAATGAAATATATAAATCTGAAACACTTGTTTGCTGCGTTTTGACTAATGTAGTCCAAATTCAAGATAGAGAATATTGCCATCACCCCAGAAGGTTTCCTCATGCTCCTTCTTAGTCAGGCCACCAACAACCACCCACACCTGCCACCCACCCCATTCTGATGTTTTTCTGCTATAGATTAGTCAAAGCTATATTTTTTTATTTTGAGACAGTCTCACTCTGTCACCCTGGGTAAAGTGCTGTGGCATCATAGCTCACAGTGACCTCAAACTTCTGGGTTCGAGCAATCCTCTTGCCTTGACCTCCTGAGTAGCTGGGACTACAGGCACCTACCATAATGCCCCACTAGTTTTTCTTATTTTAGTACAGATAGATTCTTAGTCTTGCTCAGGCTGGTCTCAAACTCCTGAGATTCAAGCGATCCTCCTGCCTGAGCCTCCAGAGTGCAGAGTGCTAGGATTATAGGTGTGAGTCACCGCGTCCAGCCTAAAGCTGTACTTTTGAGGATTTATCTTTTCTGTTATAAGTAACAGTCAAAACAGGATACACAATATAAACTCTTTTGGTTAGCTGCCCAGCCCCCAATGTTTCAGGATGTGGAGTGCTACCCAGGCTTGGGTTTGGGGAACTCCATATTTCCAACCTCATCTTCTCTTCAACCAGAGCAATTCTCGGGGTGGTGTGTGTGAGATCTCATTTGAGCAAAGGTATCTATTGCTAACATCAGTATGAACATTAATGCTGTAGTTCCTTCGGCTCCATGTTCATTTGTCTTCGAAAGTGTAGTAGTTCCCTGGCAGTTGTCTACTTAGTAGTTACCAGAATCATCTTGGTCACGAGCACCTCCTGTCTCTTCTCTCCCTTGCAAAGAAGGGCTTTGCATGTTCTTTGGAAGTATAGCTAGTAGGTTTTCCTGTTCAAATGATCTCTCTCTCTCTCTTTTTTTTCCATCTCTGGCCAATAAAATGCCAAACTGAGAACCTCCCCCCAATAGCAATCAACAAGGCAATTTATATCCTATCTTTCCTCAAAGTACTAAATCACTTTGTAATCCAGATGTCAGTGGACATTGGGTTGAATGACATTCCACGTGCAGAAAGCACCTCTGCCCCACCCACAGCTCTGGGTATCCCGGGGCATTTGTTTTCCTTGTCTGGCCTGAGCTCCTGTATCTGAATTGTTCAATGTCTGGGTCACCTTGCTCTCCCCAAGTGTCTTATGTTGACCCCAAAGTGTTGCTTTAGCTCATTGACTTAGATTTCTGCTAAAACCCACTGTCACAAGAATTTTTGCACACAGAGCAGGTGTTTCTAAAGATTTAGAAAACTGAAGGAGGTTTAAATCCAAAAAAAAATGCAAAAATTGTTAAAATTTTTAATTTTCAAAAGACATTTCTATTTTGTCAGAAGTCTTGTCTGCTTGCTCATACTGCCTGGCTGTGCCTTCTCTTCTCTCCCCTCTCCCTTCTCCCTGAGGCTGTTTGTTTTTTATGAGGAACAGTTTTATTTTCTCCTTCTGTCCTTGCCGCCTTCCATGCTGCCCTCACCCAGTAGACATCTCAAGACTATTTTCCTGGGTCCTGCAATACAAGGAATTTTAGTATAGCCTTAAGATGTCATATGTGAAATCTGTAGTATATATGTCTTTTTCTTTTCTTTGGAGACAGAGTTACTCTCTTTGTCACCCTGGACCTGGAGTACAGTGGTGTCACTGTAGTTCACAGCAACCTCAAATTCTTGGGGTCAAGCGATCCATCCTCTTGCCTCAGCCTCCTGAGTAGCTGGGACTATAGGTGTGTACCATGACACCTGGGTAATTTTTCTATTTTCTTAGAAAAGTCACTATTTCTAGTAGTAGAGATGGGGTTTCACTCTTGTTTGGGCTGGTCTCAAACTCCTGAGCTCAAGCAATTCTGCCTTGGCTTCCCAGAGTGCTAGGATTACAGGTGTGAACTACCATGGCTGGCCTATATTAAATTGCACACGAATTTTATGGGAACCCTGTATATGTACATTTATAAATATATAAATTAATACTTATATGTAAAGTATGTAGTATATACATATATTTATATGTGTAAATAATGTTTATATGTAAATCTAGAAATATATACTTTATATATAAAATGTAGCATATGTATTTTTATTTTATTTATTTATTTATTTTTGAGACAGAGTCTCACTTTATTGCCCTCAATAGAGTGCCCTGGCATCACAGCTCACAGGAACTTCAAACTCTGTGGCTTAAGCAATTCTCTTGCCTCAGTCTCCCAAGGAGCTGGGACTACAGGCACCCACCACAACGCCTGGCTAGGATATGTGTTTTTTATATACATATGTGTTATATATATGTGGTGTCAGCATATATACTTTATATATAAATATATATATGTAAAATCTTGGCATTAGCTTTAAGTGAGGCACTTAGTTTTCTGACTTTATATTCTCATTTGTAAAATGGAGATCACGGCAGTCTTTGTGAGGCTCCAATGTGATGCGCATGGGGGCTGGGAGTGGTGGCTCACGCCTGTAATCCCAGCACTTGGGAGGCCGAGGTGGGCGAATTGTCTAAGCTCACAGGTTCAAGACCAGCCTGAGCTGGTGTCTAAAAAATAGCCAGGCGTTGTGGTGGGTGCCTGTCATCCCAGCTACTTGGGAGGCTGAGGCAAGAGAATTGCTTAAGCCCAAGAGTTAGAGGTTGCTGTGAGCTATGATGCCATGGCACTTTACCAAGGGTTATAAAGAGAGACTCTGTCTCAGAAAAAAAAAAAGTGATACTTGTGAAAGCATTTTGTAAACTAGAAAGAGTGCATACAACTTACGTGGCCATCAATGGCTAAAGAAGGGAAAGTGATGTGTCTACATGTACACATGATGGAGTTGTGTTGAGTCTTACAAAAGAAACATGTTTACCGGTATCTCAGAATAGGCCCCGTGGATGGGAGGTGCTCAGTAGCTGGTTGCCAAATCTGAATTATTACCCTTGTTTAATAGATTATTTATTGACTTACAAGTCCATACATTAGACTTTTGTTCAAATTTAATTGATATTCCCTCTGTACAACAGAAACAAGTTAGATTAGGAAGCAGCAAGAAATAAGCTTGTTATTAAGGTAGGTTCTAGGCAAAATCTGTAGTGATTAATAACAGCAACTACCACGTTTTGGATGTTGACTAAGTGCCTGGCCTGGTGCTATTGTTTTGGTGTATTGGTGCTACATGTATCACCTCAATTAATTAATCCTTACCATAATTCTGTATGGCAGCTAATTATGCTTATTTCATAGATGAAGAAACAGAGAGGTTAATAGAGGTGCCCAAGACTAGGTAACCAGTAACAGAATTGGAATTTGAACTAAGCCTTAGGTCTACAATGCTGTGTCAACCATTTAGAGTGACACTAGCTGTCCTTGCCCATTGATGCTTCTATAACAAAACACCTAAACTGGATAATCTATAAAGAACAGAAATTTATTTACTCCTCATAGTTCTGGAGGTGAGGAAGTCCCAGATGCAGGTTTGGCAGACTTGGTGTCTGAGGGGCCAGCCTCCCCTTCCAACATGGGGCCTTGCCACATTTTTTGGAGAAGACAAAGGCTGTGTCCTCACATGGCAGAGGAGTGGAACAGCAGGAGAGGAGAACTCTCTCTGAAGCCCCTTTAATAAGGGCACTGATTCATCTGTGAGGACTCTTCTCATCACTTCCCAAAGGCCTCACCTCTTAATACCATCACAAAGGGGAAGAACTTTGGAGGGGACACATTTTCAAACTATAGCACTAGCTGATCTAAGTGTTCGTGGCTCTTCTCTCCTCTGGCTACCTGTGCTGTGTGTCACTGATACAGGGGATGCCGCCCTGATGGAGCTGTTCTAGCCTCACTGCTGCTCCCAGTCCGTACCTTGTGAGTGGCTGTCTCCAGAACCTAAGTTTAACTTTAACTCTGCTAATCCTACTGAGCAGGGCAAATAACATATGTTAGAAAAAAAAAAATAGGCTCGGTGCCTGTAGCTCAGCATAGGGCACTAGCCACGTGCTGGCAGGTTGGAGCCTGGCCTGGTCTTGCCAAACAACAATGACAACTACAACCAAAAAAAAAAAAGAGAGAGAGAGAAAGAAGATAGCTGGGTGTTGTGGCGGGTGCCTATAGTCCCAGCCAGTTGGGAGACAGAGACAAAATAATTACTTAAGCCCAAGAGTTGGAGGTTGCTGTGAGCTGTGATGCCACAGCACTCTACCGAGGGTGACATAGTGAGACTCAGTCTCAAAAAAAAAAAAAAAATAGGGTCCTGCCTGTCCCATGGTGCAATAAAGTACATAGAGGCTCTGTGGCTGTGTCACGAGGCTGCGCTAGTGACTAGACCTTGGCTTTGGTCAGTTCCTTCCATGAAGGCTGAGAAGGAGCCTGGCTTGATGAGACCGAAAGTTTGGTGGGGGCAAGGGTTGCTGGATTGTGAGGCTGGGAGGAGGGCCTCATGGAGGGAGACCTCATGTGCTCCACGATGCTGAAGAAGTGTGTGCCCGCTGCCTAGCAGTGCAGTGGGCAGGTGCTGGTGCCTTGATCACCTCTTGCCTCCCTGACCCTGGTTTCTAAGATCATGGTGGTGGTGGGGGCATTCTGAGTGGGAGCACTGTGAGGAGTGTTTCAGTGTACTCACTGGTCTGGGCTGAATTGTGTCCTACCCAAATTCATTATGTTGAAGCCCTAACCCCCACAGGGCTGGATAGATCTGTGGTGGATACATTCTAGTGGGGAAGACAGATGGTGAGCAAACAAGCAAACCAAAGTGAATGAGATCCTTCCCTGGGGGAAAAAGAGAAGATGACAGACAGAGACAGGCTACAGTGCACTTGTGAGTGCCAGCCCCATGCACGGTCTCTCCCAAGGTCCATCACAGCCCTGCTGTGGGCACGATGCTCTGCCATCTCCATCACACACTTCTAAAAACAAGGGGCCTTGCATTTTCATTTTGCACTTTGCTGGGTCCTGCCTGACAGGAGAGAGGGAAATAGGGCACAGCAACCTGGGCCCATGTGATTGAGGCACAAATCATTCAGTACACAGGGGAACTTTCTAATGCAGCCAGGTGATGAACCAGGAGCTGGGAGAGGGCTGTGGAGTTTTCTTTCTTTGAAGAATTTTAAAAATCTTACAGAGCCTCACTTTTCTGCTACATTTAAATATGCCGTTCTGCCTCAAGGCAGGGACACAGGCATCACTGTTGGGGTACCTCCCTGTTTGTCTACAAATCCTTTGTGAGTACGGAGAACTTCAAGGAGTTTTGGGAATAAACCACTTTCCACTTTTCAGAGAGTTCATCGAATGCCACAAAAACTTGCCAGTGAAAACCCCAAATGATCCCACGAGACACGGGAGACCCACCAGACACGGGAGACTGCACCAGCACCCACTGCCTGCTCACTCCGGGCGCGTGGCATGTGCCAGGGCTGCTGCAGACAGTCCCCCAGGAGGGGCTGAAAGGCCCAACCTGCATAACTAAGAAGGGATTCCAAATGATGCTTTCTTTCCCTAAGCTTTCGAATAAAAAAACAAAACCAAAACAAAATATTTGTTTTTTCAAAAATATTTGAAAACTGTTACTTGTCTGCCATGATGAGGAGAGATATAATATATCCCTTCTGGAAACAGGTCCCAGCTGCTGCTGTAGACTGCATTTCAAGCAACCAGTCTCAGGAGTAAGGGGTATGGACCGTGCGGAGGAAGCTAACTGTAATCTAGAGGCATGTTGATCTCTGTCTCAGTGAATGGCCATTGTTATTGTCTTAGAGATTTCTCCCTATTGCAAAGGATGGGGGGCACGGAAGAGTCAGGAGACTTTTCTAAGTGTGTACTCATCCGAGGATAAGGTGTTTTGGTAGCTGGTGTCTAAAACAAATGCCCCCTGGATTTCTTCCCCTAGAGAGATTTTCGTCCACCTGTCCCCCTGTTGGGTGTGCACCATGTGAGCAGGTGCTTTGGATTTTTCTATTCGTTGTGTTTTGAGGGGAGGTGGTGGTTGACGTTTTTTTACTTCTCCTCATTTAGGTAGATTTGAAATCCATACCACAATGGAAGAGAAATGACTAGACAAGACGTTTAAGGGACGCAGCCACCCAATTATAGAAAGCTTGTTGGGGGAAAGAATGATGTCTTGGAGAAACTCCACCTCTTATCTGGGTGGAGAAACAATTAGAGAACAATACGAGACAGTATATAATCAAGTGCTAAATTGTGTGGTGTGGATAATGAGTGCCATAGGGATTCAGAGAAAGGGAACAATTTCTGCATTTCATGCCAATAATCCCGCTTCCAGGGAGAGACGTGTGCATTTGCTCTGAAACTTGATTGTGAGGCTCATCCGGCCCACTTTGTGAATCCGCCATCAATGGGCAAGAGCAGGTCTTTTGTCTGTGCGATTGCGTATCCGTTATGATGGAGCCTGGACACACAGGAAGTGGAAACCAGTAACTCACAGCGGATCCTCTGGTCTGGGGAGCACACCGGCAAGATGGCCTCTGCATGACAGGCACCCGCTTCAGTCTCCCTGACAACAATTTCTGCAGCATCAAAAGCCGTTAAGAGGTGGAGCTCTACAGTGATAGCCAGGGATAAATCCTTCCTGCTATGGAGGTTGGCAGCTGGATTTCGGTTCCCCTGGATCCCCTTTTTCACACTTTTTACAGAGCAGCTTGAAGAGGCGCACTGGCTGATGGGGGTGAGAAATCACTCCTATTTGTAAGGAGACGGCACCTTCTCAGGGAAAAGGGTTAAAATGAGTCAGGCTGTGAAAGTGCCAGGCTTGCAGCTGTTCTGCAGGAAGCGTAATACCTAGAGATTCGGAAAGCTCCTCCCATTTCCGAAGTGTTAACACACTCACATCCTAGAAGAGAAATTCCCCACGACGTAAATGTGGACCATTCTCTGTGACAGAGGCAGGTAGGAAGAAAAACCTGGACAAAACGTTTTTGCAGCCGGAGCAATCAGTGTCAAGCCATTTTCAATTCAAGCTCCAATTAAAGACTGTTGATGAGTTAAGACACATTAAGCCTGTCTGTCCACAGGATTGTTAAACTGTCCCTCACTGCCTGCCATAGACACTGATTTGGTGTCAAACATGTCGATGGTGGTTTACGGTGGACATAACCCCCGAAGAGCACACCCAACTTTTCTTTTTTGCGGTGGTTTTATTCTGTTCTTTATGACGGATAAGAAGGAGTACTTTGGATTATTATTATGATCAGAGTTTGATGTGCTTTTTAAAAAGAAATTGAATTCTTTTACAAGGAGTTATTTTCCACATCCTTACATTAAACAAATGTAACTGATAAAAATTTCCATGTTTATCGCCTAGAAAAACATTTTTGTTTTTATATCAGGGCCTGGATTTAGTCACTGAGAGGAATTAGGCTATGAAAGAGCATCTTGCAATTAGGACCTCCCAGTCCCACCCACTTTGGCAACCAAAGTGAGGAACATTAGCTGGCAACTGAAATCATAGTGATAGTTGATATTTCTTGAGCCCTTACCAAGGGCAGATATCACAGAAAGCCATTTATGTGTTATTTTCTCATCATCCTCACAGCCACTGTACTCCCCATCTTACAGATGCAGGAACAAGACACTGAGGATGGTAACTTGTCCCAAGAGAGTAGCAGAGCTGGGTTTCATTCCATGCAATTTAATGTCAAGCCCATATACTTGACCACCATGCTATTCCACATAGCATAGCCTGGTTTGGGAGGTTTTGATGCGCTGTGGAAAAATCTTTCCTAAACCTGGACTGATGGACAACAAGACAACCAGCCCAGAAGCCGATGGATGATGCGGTGGTGTTTCTGTGAGAGCCACGTTGATTGAGCAATGGCCTCTTATCCTTGAGATGGAATAAATGAGACGCTCTGCTTGCCTTGATGGTGAAGAATGTATGGTCTGAGTTCTCCATCACCCAGGAATTTGAGCAGCTTATAGCTGGTTCAAGTGAGAGTGCCTTGAAGTCTTGCCCTTACCATGAGGACAGAACTTAAGTCAAGGGACCTCTCTGTGAGAGAGAAAAGGCAAAGTTGGAGATTTTTCCAAAGGAGTTGTTTAAATATAAGTCTGGGCTGGACAACTACTTCTAATCACTCATTTGCGGCCAGTGAAGTCACTTGTTTGACCCTGTTTGCAAAGTCAGAGAAGGTTATTCCCAGGTCAGCCAATCAGGCCCTCCCCGTGCTTAAACAACACCACCATTACGGTAAAAGGCACATTTTCCCTGCTATTATCTGGCCTGCTAAATTTGTACTGGTCCTTCCCACAGATGCCTGCAATACCTCATCTTCCCTGTAAACATCACCACCAACTTTCTGTGTTTTTCTTACTGATTAAGCAAAAACCATTAGGTATTGATTTTCCTTTGGTGAATGGACCACAGAAATTTCCCTTAAGGAGTCACAAGAAAACAGTAGATATAGTATTCAATATATCTTATTTCAGGGAAGATGAATACTGGCTTTCATTACATCCACAGGCTGAATGTCCTTAAGCCCACTTTTATTTTTCTTACAGGATTAGACCTGTTTAGAGTTTACTTTCAGAACTTACTTTAAAGAACTTGTGTGGCATGAGAGGAAAGATGTGTGAAACTCAGGTCTCAGAACTTGTCTTGACATAAGTGCAATCTAGCCACAGTCAGGAAAGATTTAAGGCATCTAGCTGATCTAGGCAGACTCTTATAGTAGCTGAAGCAAAAAACTAATTAAAGAGAAAGCGTCTCTATAAACCAAGTGGCCAATTAGCTGCAGAGAAAAGGAAAAGTCTTCCTAAGTGCTTTTTTTCACTAACTTATCATTTTCGAGTCATTATCATGACAAGCAGAACTTCCTTGAGTCTCATTTTGATGAATGGAAGTTGTCACCGCAATTATTTCATTTTGTGTGGGTTGTCCAGAAGGCTCGAGGGTTCATATCAGTATCTGTTGGAACCAGCATCTGGTGGAAATCTTCAAGACCAACTCTAAATCCATCCTTTTATTTGGGGCCTCGCTCATCGTAAGTGATAATGAGATGACTCTACAAACTTGTTAGAACCATGCTGTCAAGAAAAATGTCACCAGCAGGGGAGAACATCTCATCAAGACTTCAGCGGTGCCTCGTTTGTAGAGGGAGTTGCTAGACGCCCTGGAAAAGACACCTGTCAGGTAGTGCCTTTGAACAAACGAGAGCTCTCCCTGGGGCATTCTCCAGCTCGTGCCTTTTTACCTCCTTTATCCAAGACTTGCCAAGGAAGCTTATATTTAGGCAATAACTTTCTCTTGTCTGGCTTTGTTTTCCTGTCTCTCTAGGACTGAAGGGAGTAATCAGCTTGAATCTTGGAGAAATTGCCACTTAATACCAAAAAGCAATCAGACGATGCAAACTGTTGGCGAAGTGTAGGAAATGGGGAAAAATGGCTGTTAACTTTCTTCCTTCATGTTTGCAATAAACTCCATTTCAATTTTTCTAATGTACAATCAGATCCCAGGTCCTGAATCTGTCTATTCTTTTTTTTTGAGACAGAGTCTCAACTTTGTCACCCTCAGTAGAGTGCTGTGGCATCACAGCTCACAGTAACCTCAAACTCTTGGGCTTAAGCAATTCTCTTGCCTCAGCCTCCCAAGTAGCTTAAACTATAGGCACCTGCCACAATGCCAGGCTATCTTCTTGCTGTACTTGTCATTGTCATTTGGCAGGCTCCAGCTGGGTTCAAACCTGCCAGCCCCAGTGTATGTGGCTGACGCCCCTAGCTGCTGAGTCACAGGCACCAAGCCTATATATTCATTTTTGATCTCCATCTCCACTCTCTATCTCTTCCAATCATGTTATTTTTTCAGGGTCTACAACTGAACCAAATCTGTGAATCATTTAATAAATAAATTCTTATTGGATGGTGACTAAGTGCAAGGCATCAGTGGAGATAGGATAGCTGTAAGTACTTTTACATATCTTCCACTGAGAAGTGGGACCTTTGCTTCCTACCGTTGGATCTGTGCAGGCTTTGGGACTGTTTTGACCAATAGAGTATGCCAGAAGTATTGTTGTACTAGCTTTGGGGCACAGACCTCAAGAAACCCCAACAATTCCCACTTTCTATTTCTCTGAACCCTGTCCCCAGGAGCTTTGAGATGCCACATAAAACACATGACTATCTTGTGATTGCCATGCTGCAGAGGCCATGGGCTGGCTGAGCACAGGCCTCTGGCCATCCCTGCCAAGGCCAGATATGGGAGTGAAGCCTCACACATCCTGAACCCTCCAGGTGAGCCCACCCAAGCGCTGAACACCATCACTATGTGAGGAGAAGACTCACCCAGCAGAGCCCAGCCCAGATTTCCAATCCCCCAAATCATTATCATGGTTTCTGTTCTAAGCCATCTAACAGCCTCAAAGTCAAATAAATGTTTCGCTAAAATCTGAGCTGTAATGTGCTCTGAGAAAGTGAAGTGGCAAATGAGCTAGCGTGGCACTCTTCACAGTGCGTAAGCTCTCCGTGAGAAGCAGCTTTTGTCAGCCTCACCGTAGTTGCTCAATTCTCCTCTTCGTCTGTAGCTTTTGCTCCTTGATCCATTCTCCGCATAACTTCACAACATAAGCCGGCATCAGCTTCCCAAAGCACAGTCACGTGCTCACTCTGGCAGACCCTGCTAGTTGCTCCTCCAATATCGTATCCTGTCTTCTTTCTCAGTGACAGCACTTTCATATTAATTTGGTATATGAAAGCCCATACTAATGACTACACGTTCCAGCCTCCCAGGCAGTTGGGTGGCCGCGCGACCAAGTTTTGGCCAAGGATATGTAAGCAGAAGTGGTTACACAACTTCCAGGAGTGGTGTCAGGGGAGAGCCCTGCCCTTCTCTTTCTTACTACCCAGAATCCAAGGTAGTTGCCCAGAGCCCTCTCTGCCATCTCAGAAGATGCTAAGAGGGGCCACATGCCCCCAGGGTGCAAGGAATAAAGCTGGCAGGAGAGTGGGACCCACACTCATTTATGGAACCGCCTGAGCAGCCCAGATCTTTTGTGGTCTCTGAATTTTTAGGTTAAAGGAAAAGCTTTCTGGATTTAAGGCCCTCTTGGTTAGTGTTTGGTCAGATGCAGGTGGACCTAATTTTAACTAAAATGCCTACTACACATTAGGTGTGGACTTGTCTGCTTCAGTAGCAAGCGGTCCTATTGCTGTATTCTATTCATGTGCAGGCCCTTCCCTCCTCTATCAAGTGACGTTTGTAGTAACTCCCTGTATCGCTTAGGGCACTAGATGCTAGCTGCTATAACAAACTCCCCCCCACACCCTGTTTGCTCAGCACAGTAAAGGTTTATTTTCTGCTCTTGCAAAGCCTAAAGTTGTCAGGGGGAGCAAGGATGGGTGTGTGGTGGGGGAAAGGAGGTCTGCTATATGTCTGACCTTCCTGGGTGCATTTCATTTGTAGTTCGGCGATATTGTGAGGTCTGCTTGGAGTTCTCTGCTGGATTTGCATTCAGCTGGCTGATAAGTAATGAGAAAGTGTGGGCAGTTACAGATTAGGAGGCATGTGCTGACTAAGCCTGCAAGTGGCATCCTTCACCACTGTCTTGTCCCACTGACCAGACTAACATGGCTCTAACCTACCTCCAAGGAGGAAAACAGTGGGACCAGGCATCTAGCCAGCCTCGGCCACTAATTACGCCAGGGGGTGAGGTAAGAATGTAATGAAATAATATCTAGGAAAGTACTCTATAAAACTCTTGGGGGTATAATTTGCATTCATATTTATATTCCTTCCTGTTTACACGTCCAAATCCTACTACTCATTTTTAACATGCCACCTTCTCCATGAAATCAGCTGGAACCTCACCTATTTTCTCTCTTCTCAGACCTCACTATTTGATGGCTATCTCTGTCAACTAAAATTTCACCATGCTATTTTAACTTTTCTCATTTGTTTTACACATTTTTTTTATCTCTAAAGAGCTGGCACGGTGTCTTGCAGGGCATGTAGTGAGCATGTTTTAAGGAAGCAATTAGTATGTTGGAATAAGGAAAGATTTCAACCTCTAGGGTACGTGGGATATATTTCCCCTGAACTTACCTGAGTCTCTTATCACTTTTTTCTGTCAGCTTGCTTTGGAAGGATGACATAATGTTGAATCAAGTGTGAAAATGGAAACCAGAGAGTGTGCAAATTGACCATAAACACTGGTTGGTTTGGCATGTACTTGGCCAAGAAGACAAGTTAGAACTGTGGGGCAAGGATGCCGGTGGTCAACATGCTCGTGGGCAGCCACCACTTGTATGGGTTTATCTTCCCCGTAATACCAGTCTCCTGGATGCTGGAAGGCTAGGGAGAAGGTCAGAGGTGCTCAGTAAAGAATCAGAGAGGTCTTTGGAAATAGTAGCAATGGGGTTATTTGCCTACCTGAGCTTCTCAGGTGGTAAGGAGAGGATGGCGTCAGAGGGAAGCCTGCACCTTTTCTACTGATCACTGTGATGTCTAATTCTTCTGGTTCATGAATGTTCATGGTAAAGAATAAAATCTCTCCCCTTACACAGAGATTTAGTTATGTATTTTTCTGGTCTTAAGAAAACCAATATAGTTTATAAACAATAAATGAAGTGGGTAATTTCCAAAAGAATTCTCTGCCAAATGATTCACGATATAGTCCAATAAATAAATGGTTTCCTATTGTACTTCTGGTGCAATTCTTTTTACAAAGGATTTACATTTAGTTAAGATACAGCATTTTGAGAACTCAGGTAAAATTAACTCTTTTGTAGTGGAATACTGGTTGGGCTTTTTTCTTTTTTAATTTCAGATTAATACGAGGTACAGATGAGTAAGTTACATTGTTTGCGTTTGTTGGGTAGAGTCCAAGTTGAGGTTGTGCCCTCCCCCAGTAGGTGCCATGGACCCTTCCGTTGTGCCTGGTAGGTGAGAGCACAACTGGCGGGGCTGTGGAAGGCAGCAGTCTGGCTTGTAGTCCACCTCTGATTCTTCATGGGGTTAAATAAAAGCGTTGGCTACACTTACTTTTTTCAATTTTTATCTTCCCATTATGAAAGAACATGGCTCAGATGGATGTGCTGGAGGAAATGCACCAGGAAATCCTGGGCAGGGTGCGATCAGTCTCCATTAATGTTCACAAGTATCAAAGCTACTTGAAGAAATACAGCTACTTATGGACGGACGATAAAATTGAGTTCATGAAGCAGTTCCTTCTCCATGGGTGATTTCTTGGTGCTGAAGAACTAGAATTGCATGCAGACTATGAGTGTCAGAACTCCACACTGCAGTTAGCACATTTAAAGAACAGGTATTGAATTTTAGCTGAGTCTAGCATCATCTTTTTCAATTCCCTGGACAGCTGTTAAATCATAAAATATTTTGAGATATAAAACTCTTGCCTTTAAGAGGTCTTTCCTTTTTTTTTCCCCCCTTTAAGGTAACGTCTGTGAAATATTACGTGAAGGAGTTGATGACTTTAAAAACCAGAAGATATTTAGTGCCTAGCTTCAAGTTGATGTTAAACCTTTTAAAAATCAATGAATGTTCTAAAAAAATGGGGTTTGATGTTTAAAGAGCATCTGCTTTGCCATGTAACCTGCAGGTAGCATAATTTGAATCTGATTGTGAAAGGAAATTAAAATAAAACAAATCATCTGATGAAACTGTCCTCATAGAATTCTAATTTAACTCAAATAATAAGTAGTTTAATGGTTCTCCTGTGTGCTTATTTTTAATCTCGTATTCTGTAAGTTACAAGAGAGTTGCTTTCATGCATGTGAATTGCAATTCTCTTCCTGTAAAAACTTGACACAGTGCTTACCCATTTGATTTGATTGCATTTGTGTGTTCATTAATATAATTGAAACATGTAGCTTCCCCTAAGTTTTCACAAGCTCATCCCCAATTAACTGTTGGCATTTTCTCACATTACATGTTAGTCTCGCTGAGCAATTTATTGATGAACTAGGAAAAGGTCGAGCCGAGGAAGCAAAGGAAGGGCTCAGCTAGGGAGGATTCAACCCATTTAGGACTGACTGGGGACCGGTGGGCAGCTGAACAGCCCCAGGAAATGGCCCCTGAAATCTCTGCTATTTTAACTACTGAACTGAAGCTTCCAGAAGAGATTTATATGGACATAAGTGATATGGACTCAAAAAAGAGGGTTTATCTCCACGAGATAGGAGGTATTAGTCTTCCCCAGTGGGACCTCAAATCACAAATCAAAGGACAGTCACGGTCTTTTATGTATGCTCTGTGTATTTACAGGGTATTTTGAAAGATTTAGTAGAAAGGTCTGCAGACTTGGAAGGAGAAAATAGAGGTTCTAATCTTTGCTCAGCCATTTTTGAGCACTGAGATCATTACATAAGTGAGTTAACTTGAGTTAACTGCTCTGGTGTGGAGGTTAAAATGTGATAGAGTAGAGTCTTTGTAAGTTGACCACCCAAGGGACTGTAACAACCTGGTCAATGTATGGAGGTAGTCAGCACAGGGAACAAGGCCTACTGTACTGGTGTGCACATAGGTGCATGTCCGATTAGGACCTGTGAAAACTAGGTCAACTTAAGGAGGTGGTCAGTGCAGGGAGGTGGTCAACTACGGAGGTTCTACTGAAGTTATGCAGTCTGTCTCCATGCAGTCAATCAGCATATGCTTGTTGCAACTCAAGGATTTTTATACAAACATCAAAGGTAGTAAATAAAATGCACAAAGGAGGTGGTTAATAAAATAGACTAAAGAGATTTAAACATAGATGACTTCTTACATTAAATGTTTAAACCCCAATTTTTGTCCTTTACAAGTTAATGTGGGGATATCTAACGGAAAAGAATTAAGGATCTTCTACTCTTACTTTTGCTTTTGATAGTATTCTCCTTTCTCTGTGTGATGGGATTGTTATATTAACTGGCTGTGTTAACAGAATCAATAAGATAAATTCATAGCAGTCTGGGGAATTTTCATTTTATAAACTCCTCTCTTTCTTTTAATGACATTAAGTGAAAAGAATTTGGTTGACAAATTTGGCAGGCACCCATTTCTGATAATAGCTGTGTTCCTTTTAATCTCTGATTGCAGTCCCATTATGTGCTTAGATTCTTTTGGGAGAGCTCAGTTTAAACAAGTAATAAAAGTGAAGTTCTCTTGGCTTGTATCCGTGCAGAAGGCAGGCTCGGTTAGGGTTGCTGGTGTATCCGTGCAGAAGGGAGGCTCCGTTAGGGTTGCTGGTGTATCCGTGCAAAAGGCAGGCTCCATTAGGGTTGCTGATAAAGGCAGGCACAGTCAGAGGAGCCATCATTGTAGGGCTTCTGCAGGTTAGGGGGGCCTGGTGCCATGGGGTAGGGCTAGGCCCGGCCAAGGAAAATCATCAGGCTCATTAACACCGTCTACTCCTTGGAAACTAGCTTCTCCTGTACAGTAACTATGCTCTTATGTGGATCCAAAGTTGTTGAAAATCTATAATGGAATCAGCAGAAATCATTGGCGGGTCCTTGCTCTCTGAGGAGAGGTTGCCACTACTTGTGAAATGCCAAGGCTAACAAAATGGAGCTTTCTGTCATGTGGTGTCACCCCTACCCTGGAAAACTCCATGAGATAACTATCTTTTCCACATGGGGAGCTGGTAGATAAAAAACAGGTGATGAATTCAGCTAAGGAATCCATTGTGGTCCACATAACACTAAATGACCAGTGGGACTGTTTCATATTTTACCTGCTTTGGTCCCTTGCAGACATGATGAAATTAGGTAACTCTCTGCTAGATGTGTAGTATATCACAAACAATAAAGAAATCTCACCTTACACTTAAGTTCAACTGGAATCTGTAATTAACTATAACTATAGATATATATTTTTGAGACAGAGTCTCACTATGTCGTCCTAGCTAGAGTGCTGTGGCATCACTGCTTACAGCAACCTCCAACTTTTGGACTTAAGAGATTCTCTTGCCTCAGGGACTACAGGCGCCCACCACAAAGCCTGGCTATTTTTTTGTTGCAGCTGTCATTGTTGTTTAGCTGGCCTGAGCCAGACTCAAACCTGCCACCTTTGGTGTATGTGGCTGGTGCCGTAACAATTGTGCTACGGGCGCCAAGCCACTCTAACTACATTTTAAGATCTTCATCTGAACTGTGGCATAGGGTATTTGAAGGAAGTCCAGAAGGACAGGCAAAATAGCTCAAATTTGGAAACTCTCACTAAAAGTCAGAGAGGAACCGGGGGCATTCACACAAGTATCTTCTGAAATAATAGCAAAACATTCACGTTACATCATCGACTCCTCTAACTACCATCGTATTTTTCTGACTTTGCTTGTCTCCAATAACAGTTTCATGCATATTACATCAAATTAAATATTTATTCTGGAGAAAAGTGCCCAGAGGAAGGTGGAGGTTAGTGGTAGACAAAGAATAGAAACCAAGTTGCCAGAATGTCATGGATTGCTTGTCAGGAATTCAAACTCAGTTCTTGAATTTGTAAATGGTTTGTAGGACTGGCCTTTCCCACCCCCCTTTCTTTCTTTTATTTTATCTTATTTACCAAGTTTGCTTGCCTCAGATTCACAAGAGCAGAAGCTGTGCAATTATAGAACTCCAAATTGACAGTTCTCAATTTTTGCTTCACATGTAGTGAAGAATGTGAATGACTTTGGATCACCAAGAAATGGAACTGCAGGCCATGTATGGTGGCTCCTGCCTGTAATCCTAGCACTCTGGGAGGCTGGGGCAGGTGAATCGCCTGACTTCAGGAGTTCGAGACCAGCCTGAGCAAGAGTGAGACCCTGTCTCTACCAAAAATAGAAAAACTAACTGAGTATGCTGGTGCTTGTAGTCCCAGCTACTTGGGAGGCTGAGGCAAGAGGATTGCTCAAGCCCAAGAGTTTGAGGTTGCTGTGAGCTGTGACACAACATTTAAAAAAATAAACAAAAACAAAACACAACCAAAAAACCCCAAGAAATAGAATTGTAAATAAGACCTAGTATGGGGAGAAAAGGAGAGGATGGAAACCATAGGCCCTTTAGTGTCAGTAATTTTGACAACACTGATGTAGAATGCTGCAGGAAGCTGATTCAACCTGATTGGGCTAAGGGATGCCCAGATGGCTGGTAAAACCTTATTTCTGGGTGTGTCTGTGAGAGCGTTTCCAGAAGAGATTTGAATTTGAATCACTGAACAGGAAGATCTGTCCTCACCAGTATAGGAAGGCACTATCCAATTGGCCCAGATAGAACACAAAGACAGAAGAAAGGCAAATTTTGCTCTCTCTAACCAAATAGCCTAAGAATGTGGGGAGGGGGAGGGAGAAGGGAGGGGGGGAATGGGTGGAGGGAGGGGGATTGGAGGGACCATTTTTGAGGTTTATCTTACAGGGGTACAAGTGAAACTCTCTAAGAGTAGAATGAGAACGTTTTAAAACAATAACTGAGAAAATGACATGAAGGCTGTGTTG
>CAUYQV010082363.1:0-11809 GCA_963574575.1 Galagoides demidoff
TGTCGAGTGCTGAATGTTTATAAATTACAGCAAAATCCCTCTTGCCAAACCTGCCTCTTTTACCTTAGCTACTCCACAACAGATTTCATCCTACAAATTGTCATTAGGACCGTTGTTTGATGTTCTAAGCCAAAATGTGACTCTGGCAGGTACAGCTCATGAGTATTTTCTGGCAAAGTTCTACCCTGCAGAAGGGATTTCTGCATAGCCCACATGCCCAGCTCAGCTCTGCATTTGGAGAGGCTGAAACAGCAGAGCCCATGCCGGCAGGACCCAGCACACACCCTCCCCAGGCCCCCACATCTCACCAAACAACGCCAACTTTGACACACCTCCCTGGAACTGATACGTTTTTAAAATTTGAATGATGGTTAAGTGACTCTTTTGAGATTGGCAGTGATGAGAAGCTTCCAAAAAAAATTCTTTTTAAATAGTTATAATTATAGACATAAGTAGAGATAGAGATGTATCATGTCGGAACGTCCTGATTCACAGTCGTAATTCAAAGAGCGCAGCTGACTTCCCAAGTGCATTTGGGAATCACTGGGTGTCACTCCCTGCTCGTGACCTCAGATGTGTGGAATTTAGGAACTTATAAAACATACGAATCTATACACATGAAACATCCATTCAGCCAGTAATAAATAATTCAGCCTCGATTGGGGCAAAAAGGTGCTCTCCACAGAGAGGGAAAAAAATAACATCGTAAGAAGTATGTTTAACCTACATAAGAAAATGTAAGGTTTCGACGTGTAATATGAAAATTGGTCTGCTAATTATAGTCCTTTTTACCAGCTCACTGAAGCAGGCTCAGCAGGGTCCCGTTTGTTCAACCCTCGGCTGGTATTGCACTTAATTATTCCGTGTAGTTTGAGGTCAGCAGAATGAAATAGCACTTCTTCTCGAATAGCATCTAATTTGAACGTTGGCAATCCATGCTGGCCTCCTCGTCCTGCAAGCAGCCTGAATAAGGAGGCTGAAGAGTTTGTGAGGCATCTTGAATGGGGCACAGGGAAACGCCGACTGTTTTTAGACGTGTTTCCACGTGGCTCTCCCACACTGCCTTCTGTGAGGCTTTGAACAGATAGCAAGATGGACTTCTTTGTACAAAATATTTTTAAAAGTTGTGTCAATGGAGAAATGTCTTTGGGAGCTTAAGTTTCTGTTTACCTTTCGTGACATGATTGGGAGAAAAACAAAAAAAAAAAAACTCATTATCTTCCTTCCCACAGTCTTGGCAGAAAGGAGATAAGGCAGGTCCCAGATGAGCCGATGGCTGGGTCCACGGCCAGATAGCTACAGCTCCCCTCTCCCGAATGCCGTTTTTAACATGCAGTAACACTCACAACCTCGCTGCTGGGTGATAAGAATAATTGTATTCATTACACAGTTGAATACAGGAACACATTTCTGAAATAATTTTCGTGTCTAGAATTACATGGAATTCTACCGAGTGTCACATTCAAGTGAATTTTTTATTAGGAGGGTTCCAACAAACCATTCAGTGGCAAAGAGTCTTCATGTTTAATTTAATTTCCCAGAACTGGGTATTGTTGAGAACAGTATCGGACACCCACCAAGTGCTGGTGAGCAGAGCAAGTCTCTCTAGGCTGGGTTCAGGTTTTAAGCCCAGAAATCAACGAGTGTTTACTGAAATGCCAGTGTGGACAGAAAGGCATTTCAGCATTCCAGTGTGGATATGATTCTTGCCCCCCGTCTCCTTAATTTTTTTCGGTTACAGAGCAGCATATACTTTTTTTCTGAGGCTTGATGAAAATCAGCCTGAGCAGACATTCACAGCCCGTCTATGTGGGTCCAGAACTTGGGTGTAAAAAGAAATAGGGATCCTATGATAAATTTTGTCATTACGAGGAATCCTCCTTTTCTCATTTTTGGCTTTTGTATAAACAAAGATCTAAAAATCATTTAGTGCATTAGAAAGTCTTATGGAATTACCAGGAGCACTTTTGTGTGTGTGTGTGTGTGTGGTTTTGGCTGGGGCTGGGCTTGAACCTACCACCTCTGGTATTTAGGCCTGGCACCCTACTCCTTGAGCCACAGGTGCCACCCTACCAGGAGCACTTTTGCAGAAAGAACAATTTCACGATAAACTCTGACACTCGTCTGCAGTTTCAGTCCTGTGTCGGACCTCATCCAATATAACGACTTTCCTGTTCTGTTCTGATGTTGGAAGGTATGGGACATGCCTTCTTAGTGTTGTTGTTGCATTTTTTGCCTGAAATCTGAATCTGTGTGATTCAGAAAGTGGTTATGTGTTTTCTCTGGTTCCCTATTACGGCAAGAGGACAAGGCTTACTTTCCTGATGTGCCATTTATGTCTCGAATACTGATTTATCTGGCCCACGTTTTACAAGCACATGTGAGTGGTTCAGCCTATCTACACCGCCAGCCTCTATACGAGCCCTCGGCTTGCCTGGGAAATGCATCAAATGAAAATACACATAACAGGAACAGTTGGGGCTTCTAGGAAGAATTTTTCAAGCGATCTGAAAGAAAGGAACTTCAGGGGTGTGAATTATGTGCCTGTCCGCGTGATATGAAAATGGCTTGCCTCCCATTCCATCATAAGAGGTTAGTGATGATGCTGAATGTATCCGTTGGTCCTGAAATACAGTTGATCACTAGTTATAGGAAAAAGCAGCCTGTTCACTTTGAAAACCTGACAGTTATTTTAGAATATACAAAGTTTATGGGAGGAGTAGACAGACTGATCAGTACTGTGGGTGTTACAGATTTACAAGGAGGTCCTACGGATGGTGGAAAATTATTCTCCTGGCTGAGGGAAGCCGCAGTTGTGAACAGCCTCAGCCTTTATTCATTAGAAGGAGCAGAGGGTGAAACAGTGCAGACACACCTTTCGTACAGGAGAAATCTCATCACTCAGCTTGTAGCAGTGTGAGGAGCAGAATTCAAGAAAGAGGAGACTATCCTCTTCTTATACTGAAGAAAAGCTAAGAAGATGCATTCTTAATGCAATATGAAAAAAAAAATCAACAAAGGATCGTGGGCTTTGAAACAGAATAAATGAGAAAGTGGAAGGAAAAAAGCCATTGTCCACTGTGAGACAAGCAAGAGGAAGCCTGGGCTTCACCCTGCAGATTGCTACAAGAAGTATCACACTCACAAACAAAATATAAACAAAATAAACGAAAACACTTTATTTTATGTAACCTAAAATGGTTAATAGATAATAAAATCATCAGGTGAGTTCAAATTTGTGTTTTTCTCTTTTAAAATTATAAGATAACTCCAAGTAATACACCAACCTTTTTTCTACCCGAAATAACTAAGAGCTGGGGAGTATGCGGGTGCCAGAAAAATTGGATTGGAAAGGACTTTAACAGTGGTCTCTAAAAAGGTAGGTTCATGCCCTAACCTCCAAAAACCTGTAGACATGATCTTATTTGTACAAAAAAGGTAATGCAGTGGAATTGAGTAAAGGACATTAAGATAAGTAGATCATCCTGGATTAACCTGCAGGCTCTAAGTCCAAGGACAAGTGTCCTTTATGATAGACACACAGAGAAGAGACACAGGTGTCAGTGCCTGGGACTGTCCAGGTCTCGGGCCTGGCCTAACTAGGATCCAGACACCGACTGCTAAGCTACCTAGCTCAGGAACAGTTTCTCTTAGGTGCCTGAGGGCTATCTACTTCAGCAGGAGAGAGAGTCTTAGAGAGAGTAAAGCAGTCTTAGAATAGATAGATCTTAGTCTTTAGTAGAGCTTGGTAATCTTCACCGCGCTGCCGTTCTGCAGGCAGGAGAGGAATCAGAATAAGAGAGTCCGTGATAGCATGTGCAAGCTCCCAACTGCCTTCTCCTCCAGCCTAATATAAGGCTGATCTCGTGCCTCTCAACACCACAGGTGTAGAGACTGCCAGTTCACCAGTGCTCTCATCTTGCAAGCTCTCATGCTTGTTAGGAGAGCTAAATCCCTCTCCATGCCCTTTTCACCAAGGTGTTCCATTGTTCAGCTATACAGGTATTTCTTGTAACTCTCACTCCTCCTACTCATAGGCTATACGGGCTGCTAGAGAAGAGGAAGGGCCTGTGAAGATGAAGCAGACTGAGGTGATGCTGCCCCTCACCAAGGAACACCTGGAACCCCCCGAGCTTGAAAGATACAAGGAACGATTCTTCCCCAAGGCTTCTGGGGGTCTGCAGCCCAGCTGGCATCTTAATTTCAGTTTCTAGTGGCCAGAATTGTGACGGAATAAATTTCTCTATTTTAATGTGTGATAATCTGTTACTGTTCAGCCTCGGGAAACTAATGCATGTCCTTAGCATGTAATAAACTTCTCATGTTCACTTGAGGCCCGAGGATATCTTATATCCTCTTCCTTACCCGACAAGTGTCCACATCACACTCGACAGTCAGGAGATGTGGGGGCAGGAGGGTGTCCTGGTCTCCTCTTAAAAGGAAGATGTTGGCCATGCTGCTCCCTGGACCTGAATCCCAGGCCCTGTCCTACCACTCGTGGGCTTGGGACTCTTTTGACAAGCTAGCAAATTCTTCCTTCCAGGTTGCCCTTATTTGGTCTACAAAGCTGTCATAAAATGGCCCCAAATGTCCTTCCTCTATAGCGTCACCTTGTACCCTACCTCCCAGCTGTCCAGCCACAGAGACTTTCCCCTCCCTGACCTGCCATCTGTGTGCTTCCCACTATGCTGGGCTGAGAAAGAGAGAAAACTCCCTTTAGAACACAGTTCACCAGGGCAGCACCCATAGCTCAGTGGGTAGGGCATCGACCACATATACCAAGGCTGGGGGGTTGGAACCTGGCCTGGGCCAGCTAAAACAACAATACAACTACAGGCTCGGCGCCAGCCACGTACACCTAAGGTGGCGGGTTCAAATCCCCAGCCCGGGCCTGCCAAACAACAATGATGGCTGCAACCAAAAAATGGCCGGGCGTTGTGGCAGGTGCCTGTGGTCCCAGCTACTTGGGAGGCAGAGGCAGGAGACCCGCTTGAGCCCAGGAGCTGGAGGTTGCTATGAGCTGTGATGCCAGGGCACTCTACCCAGGGGGATAGCTTGAGGCTCCATCTCAAAAAAAAAAAAACAATACAATACAACTACAACAAAAATAAAGAGCCAGGCATTATGGTGGGCACCTCCCAGCTACTTGGGAGGCTGAGGCAAGAGAATCACTAAAACCCAAGAGTTTGAGGTTGCTGTAAGCTGTGACGCCACGGCACTCTACCCAAGGCAACAGCTTGAGACTCTGCCTCAAAACAAAAATGAAAAATAAATAAATAAAACCCAGTTCACCAGCCCACAGCTCTTTCCCTGATCCCCAGGTGGGTCACTTTCCCCCCTGGTCCCTCTAGGAGATGTACGTTATTGTGTCAGTGCTGACCACCCCACAGAATCCTTCCAGGGCCCACCAAAGCATCCTTGAAAGATCTACTTCCAATCTCTTTCTCTAAAGCCCCCTCGTCACTTTCCACCCCAGTCCCTCAAATTCACCATGACCCCTCCTGTCTCTGGGCCTTTGGTCACCCAGTTCTCTGCCTGAAGCCCTTTTCTTCTCTTCTTGGGGCAACTTCACTGAAGCCTTGTTGAAATGCGTCACATCTTCATTGGGAGTATGTGCTCAATGTCTGTGTGTGTCTGCACTGCACAGCAAGCCCCAGGAGACATAGATAATGTTTGATTTTGTTTCTAATACAGGGGCCAGCACATGTAGATCTACTGTGTTTCCCCCAAAATAAGACACTGTCTTATATTTATTTTTTATCAAGAAGACACACTAGGGCTTATTTTCAGGGGATATCTTCTCTCTGTGCCAAAATGCATGGTGTGGCTATGCAGATACGCTGCCTAGCCATGCCCATAACTAGGTCTTATTGTCAGGGTAGGGCTTATATTTAACAAATGCATAGAAATCCTGCTAGGACTTATTTTGGGGGTAGGTTTTATTTTGGGGGAAACATGGTAATACACAGAGGTTATGGGTGATGGTATGTCTAATCTATAAAGATAATTTTCCATGATTTCATGAGCTCCCCGGGGGTACAGCCTTGTTAGTTTCATATCCCTAGCACTGGCCACAGAGTTTGTTCCTGGGAAGTATCTGAGGGACAATGCATTGAACATGTAAGTTAATGAAATTCTCCCTTTCTAGACGTTAGTTTCCTCATCTAGAAAATTTGAGAGTTGAACAAGTTGGTGTTTCTAACACTTTTTTTTTTAAAAAAACATCATAGCTCGCTTAGATGAGACCAAAGACCCCCTGTTCTTCTTAAGCTAACTAGTCCCACCAACCAAGGGAAAAATAACAAGAGCAACAGAAAGAGAGTGGACGGGTTGTATAATAATTCAAAATATTAACACCTATTTTCTGCCTGGCTGGTGACCTTTGGTCCTTGTTACTTCCTGTCCCTCTCCTCTTTGTTCTACTAATTCCTTGATTCAAACTAGACCAGAGTGTCCCAGCACCTTAGGAAGGGGTAGTTGCTGCAGAAGAGAAAGTAAAATTGGTTTTCATCTCTCAACTTCAGACTATTGAAATCAATGACTGTGTGTCACCTGGGGCCCCGCAGGACAATCAGCAGACTGAAAATGAAGAGTGGATAATAAAAAAGTATCTCAGGAATGGAAAAAAAAGTATCCAATGTACTCAGTACTACTGTGAAACCAATTTATAATCACTCACACTTGCATATGAAAAATGAAACACAACTATACCCTGGGGAAGGGGGGGGTCGATAGAGGGAGGGTTGGTAGGGGGACCACACCTGTGGAGCATATTGCAAGTACAAGTTGGATCTATCAGGTGTAGAACACAAATGTCTTTTTCTTTTTTTGAGACAGAGCCTCAAGCTATCCCCCTGGATAGAGTGCTGTGACATCACAGCTCACAGCAACCTCCA
Source organism: Galagoides demidoff (assembly GCA_963574575.1). Taxonomy (NCBI): domain Eukaryota; kingdom Metazoa; phylum Chordata; class Mammalia; order Primates; family Galagidae; genus Galagoides; species Galagoides demidoff. The sequence continues at coordinate 6,897 of CAUYQV010082363.1, forward strand.
ACTCCTGGGCTCAAGCGAGTCTCCTGCCTCAGCCTCCCAAGTAGCTGGGACCACAGGCACCCACCACAATGCGGTTGCAGCCATCATTGTTGTTTGGTGGCCCGGGCTGGATTTGAACCTGCCACCTTAGGTGTATGTGGCTGGCGCCTTAGCTGCTTGAGCCACAGGTGCTGAGCTGAACATAAATGTCTTAACGCTGTAATTGGGTAAATGAGGTGAAGGCTGTGTGGATTAGTAGGATGTAAGCAGTCCAATTTGTACAAATAATCAACACATTGAATCCCATAATGGCATAAATGTATTTATGATCTATGTACAAATGACTTAATAAAAAAAAAATCTGTCAAAATTACAAAAAAAAAAAAAAGAGCTATTCACGAAGCTGTGGGCAATGTGCAAGGTGGCCGGTCACACCAGGGCACTTTCACCATCCTAAGCCAGGAGAGAAAGGGAAGAGAAAGCCTTGCAGGGGGCCCACTTGGCACAGCCGAGACAGTGAGTCCAGGGACCCTACTGGACGGTGCGTGGAGACTGACCCAGCAGGGACGGAGCTGGAGGAAGAGACGCCCAACTCCTGCCCTTAGACCAGTATTTTCCAACCTTTTTTATCTCACACACACTTAAATTATTTTGATGCAAAAAAAAAAAAAATGAGAGTGAAAAAAGGAATATACTTATTGTGCTTTGAACTTCTTTTGAAAATAATTTAATGAATGATCTTTAAAACTTTTCACAGCACACCTAGGATCCCCTCATGGCACACAGGTTGAAAACCACTGTCTCGGACCCTGCCTGGGCTCCCTCTGCCCAAACCCAAGTAGGAAGCAGAAAGCTGGAGTCGGCTCACGAGGCCACACAGGGCAGCCTCCCACAGCACAGGCGTGTGGCCCAAAGACAGAACGCCAGAGAATGGAGTTTAGAAAGACCATCAGCAAAGAGTTAATGCCAAAACAACGCATTTGGAACAAAGCAAGCGTGAAGCCTATCAGGGCCAGATTTTCCTCCCCTTTCCCTGTCTTAGTCCCTGAACTAGGTAAAGATCTCAGGTCCAGGGGAGCAGGAGCGGCACAGGGGACGTTTGCAGGGCCACGCTGGGGCTGCCATGTCCCCCAGGTGGAGTTCCACAAGGGCAAGGAACTGAATCCTTACAAATCCCAAAAGCCTAGAGCTTAGGGAGTCTAGGCCACACTTCCAGAGAAGCCCAGGGAAGCAGCAAGTCATGGGAGGCCGGGGGGCTGGGCTGTAGTTTAACCACAAGGCACCAGAGGCCCCCTCCCTGTGCTTTCTGCAGGCCCACAGGGTGCAGGGAAGCCCCCTCTACATCTCTTGTGTCCCCACCTGCACGCACCCCAGGAGCTATTGCAGTGCAGAGACCACAGGCCATCACGGACTGTCTCAGCAGAAGTCCACACTCACAAACACTGTGCTGGGGGCCCTGACACAGCCACACACAAACCCTTCCCCTCCGTCTCCCCTCCTAAGACAAACACACAAAGGATCTGGCTTCTCCCCATGAGAAGTTTGTACCAAAAGACCCTAACTTCCCAGGCAAGGTATGGAATGTGCCCACCCCCCCACAGCCCCACATACAGGGGCACAGATGCCATCTTTGTATCCTCCCCCTCTGGCACACTGACCTGAACGTCCCTGCTTCCGCTGCGGCCTCCTCTCTGGACGCCATCGTGTACACCCTTTGCTCTATCCATAAGCTTTTTGAAACTTTTCTGTAACTGCACTGAGCAGAGAAGGGAAGACCCATGAAATGACCGAGTGGAGTCTTACGTGACTGAGATTAAGCTTCGGCTGCTGTAGGAAGTGGGGGGGGGAGGCCTAAAACGACACGTCCTTGATAAACACCTGAGCTACAGCCCAGTTCAGATGAGTCCTCAGTTGGTCTGTTCGTGGCCCACCAACCCTTCAGACGTCACCTGGAGAAGCACAACAACGAGAGGCCTACGAGAGCTGGGATGTTTCCTCGTGGCCCCAGCCTTTCCTCTGTCATGCAGCTTTTCTTTGAGGTACAGAGCAAGCAAGTGAAAACCCCACGTGACCTCAGGAATCCATCCTTATGGTTTAGCAGGGGTCCCCAAACTTTTTAAACAGGGGGCCAGTTCACTGTCCCTCAGACAGTTGGAGGGCCCGACTATAGTTTAAAAGGACAGGCAGCAGCGGCAAAGACACCCGGCGGGCCGGATAAATGTCCTCAGCGGGCCGTAATTTGAGGACACCTGGTTTAGAGCATCATAGGTCAAAATATGCCATTTGAATCCTTTCCCTGCCCGGCCCATTTCAGCAGGCCCACACCTCGGGACCTGGCTCCTGGGCCACCAAGCCCGTCGGCTCTGCAGCAGAGTCTCCCTTAGAGCCTCGTGGGGACTGACCTCATCGTCCTTCCAAATGATCTCTCTCTCCTAATGCATTTTACCAGAGTCACAAGGGATCACAGTCCTGTCTGTCAGGGAGCCATAGAATGTTGGAAATGGAAGATCATTTGGCGCTCAGATAAGAAAATTCAGACCCAGGGAGAGAAAATTATTTCCCAAAGGCCACCTAGCAAATTGAATACAGAAATTGAACCAGACATCAGGCCTTTGACTGAAAGTCCAAGGCCCTTCTCTCCTGCCCATTCTGTGTCCTTCATCAAGTCCCACCTCAATCCTAAATGAGGCTGGTCCATTCCACTGATGGACGGTCTGCAGCCTCTGTCTGTCAGTCACGTCCCCCCGACTTCGTACGCTGGGCCTGCTGGACGGTCCTGACTCTGTCTACTCGCAGTGGCTGATGTGTTGGGAAAGCACCTTTTTCAGCAAAATGAGACCAATTGAATGGCCGGTGGCCTGAATCCCACCCGTGTGAGCATAGAGACACCATCAGCTGTGGACTTTTCACATCCTCTTAAAACCTGTGGACAGATGGTCTCTCCCTTTGGGAAATACTTTTCTTGTTTGTTTGTTTTATTTTGTTTTGAGACAGAGTTTCACTATGGATAGAGTACTATAGTGTAGAGTACTGTGGTGTCACAGCTCACAGCAACCTCAACTCTTGGGCTTAAGCAATTCTTTTGCCTCAGCCTCCCAAGTAGCTGAGACTACAGGTGCCCACCACAACGCCAGGCTATTTTTTATTGTAGTTGTCATTGTTGTTTAGCTGGCCCAGGCTGGATTCGATCCTAATGTATGGTGTATGTGGCCTTGGTGTATGTGGCTTGCGCCGTAACCACTGTGCTACAGGTGCCAAGCCTTGTTTTTGTTTTTGAGATAGACTCTCACTCTGTCACCCTGGGCAGAGTGCTGTGACATCATCATAGCTCACAGCAACCTCAAACTTCTGGGCTCAAGAGATCCTCCTGCCTCAGCCTCCCGAGTAGCTGGGACTACAGGTGCCCATTATGATGCATAGTTAGTTTTTCTATTTTTAGTAGATATGGGGTCTCGCTCTTGTTCAGGTTGGTCTTGAACTCTTGAGCTCAGGCAGTCCACCCGCCTCAGCCTCCCGGAGTGCTGGGATTTGAGCGTGAGCCAACACACTCAGCTCAGTTATTTTGATTGGTGCACTGGGCCTGCTGGACTGATTAGTCAAATTAGTAAGAAACCAAACAACCCCCAGTAGCACTGTGCATTGTAACGGCGTTTGATCTCTGCAGCCTCAGTTCCCATCTGACTTCTGAGCACTCTCAGTCAGAGGGGTAACACAGTCACCTCTGGCTGACTCAGGGCCTCAGCTAGCCTCCTGCCTCCCCTGGAAACTGTCCCCACCCTGCCCCAGCCCATGCTGTCCTGCTTAGTTCCTGCCTGTCTCTGGGGCCTTTGCAGTCTCTTCCTCAGAGAAGCTTTCCTGCTGGAGTGTCTTCCGTCATCCACAGAGGCCGGCAAGACTCAACTGTGGCCGTCTGATTTCAAAGACCCCCCGCCCCCAGTCTGGCCTAGTAAGATGGCTCACACCTATAATCCCAGCACTCTGGGAGATCAAGGCTGGTGGATCACCTGAGCTCAAGAGTTTGAGACCAACTTGAGCAAGAGCAAGACCCCGTCTGTGCTAAAAATGAAAAACTAGCCAGGAGTTGCGGCAGGTGCCTGTAGTCCCAGCTACTTGGGAGGCTGAGGCAGGAGGATCTCTTGAGCCCAAGAGTTTGAGGTTGCTGTGAGCTGTGATTTCACGACACTCTACCCAGGGAGACAGAGTGAGACTGTGTCTCAAAGAAACAAACAAAACAAAGCCCTCCCTGCTCCAGCATTTTATTACCAGCTGTCCCTAGGGGACAGAGGTGAAAGAGGTGGGCGTGCAGAGGAACAAATCAAGCTACATGGAAGGGGCCTGTGCTGACCCCTCCCCACCCAGCAGGGGTTGCCCACCGTCCACAGGGAGCCGGGGGAGGCAGGGCACTGGGGCTCCAGTGTGACTCTGAGATGCCACCCAGGGTTCTCAGGTGACTCCCTCATGCGGTGGGAACTCTTAGCTCCATTTGCCAGAGAAGCAAACCAAGGAGAGGAAGGGCAGGCCTGGGCCTGCAAGCACATCTGAGTGATTGTGAAGCCCGAGCTCTTTCCAGTAATAATGTGCCTTGTAAATACGGATGGTGGTGTGAGCCGCATGTCACAGGGACAGACGGGAGACAGGTAGAAGACAGACAGGCAGGTAACCCTCCCTTTGCCACCACCCAGGACGTCGCTCTTCTCCTCCCCATTTCCCAAATCCTTCTGCTCCTCACATCCTGTCATCTTGTCTCCAAGTCTCTGCACCTCCATTAATGTCTCATCACCTGTCCCTCAGCTGTAATCTAGGACTTCGTGAACACAATTCACTAATGTCAGAGGCTCTTAAAAAGAGGCATGGATCCAGAATCCAGCCCTTTCTTTCAGCAAGATCAATCTTCAGGTTACTGAATAAGAGGAGATGTATTTAAAAACACGTCC
>CAUYQV010082364.1:0-14938 GCA_963574575.1 Galagoides demidoff
GGCGCCTGTGGTCCCAGCTACTTGGGAGGCTGAGGCAGGAGACTCGCTTGAGCCCAGGAGTTGGAGGTTGCTGTGAGCTGTGATGCCATGGCACTCTACCCAGGGGGATAGCTTGAGGCTCTGTCTCAAAAAAAAAAAAAATCTTAGCACAGGGCAGGTGTGGTGGCTCACGCCTGTAATCCCAGCACCGTGGGAGGCCAGGGCTGGCGCCTGAGGCTGGAGTTCCAGTTTGCAGCCAGGGCTCATCACATGGCCACACTGTAGCCTTGACCACCCAGTGAGAGCCTCTCTCAAAACACACACACACACAGAGAAACCAACCCCCACATATCTTAGAACTGAATAAAATTCATCAAAATGATAATAGTGGTTATATGTCGTTTTTAGGTTATAGATGATTTCATTTCCTTTATACTTTTCTGTTTTTCCAAGTTTTTATAATATATGTGCATTACTTTGATAAGTGGCAAGAGTATTATAAATGGACACTGGGAATTATTTTGGAATTTTAAGTAGCATTGAGGTTTACTTCTTGTATTGTTCCCTATCCTTGAAAAGTGGATGCCGGTAAAAGTCACTCCCCCAGGGCTGACGTCTGTGAATGCAGAGGCAGCCTGATCACTCTGTGAGCTGCCCCCTCCACGGAGCACCCCCGAACCCCACATCTAAGGAAGGGAGTGACCAGCATTCACGAGCTCATTCTTCCTCTTCCTGGACTCACCCTCCATAGGGAGGATCTTGATTCCACAAAAAAATCCTTGAAACATTAGCATCACCTCCTCCCTTGGGACACTTCTCCAGAAATGCCGTCTCCCTTCCTCAGAGGCGTATTTCAAGCTTCCTAATCAGATAGTAGGGGGAGCCACGCGGTCATTACTTGGAATAAAAGACTGGGAAACACAATTGCAGGTAGCACTCGATGCCCGTGGGGCTGTGAGCCAGCAGCAGGGCCCGGCCGATGTAGTCTGGTCCTGGTGACTCAGCACAGCAGAGGCGGCCAGAGGAGCAAGTTCATGCAGCCGCCCATCCTCCACGGTGGTGTCCACACTGGGGCGGGAACGATTGTCACACACATGGTGCAGAGTGGTAGGTGACACAAAAGGTCAAAATTTTAAGGGCAGTGACTCATCTTAATGACTCCAAATCGATCTCTGATTTAGTAAATGAAGCAACTAATGTGAAACGCGTAGCACATGCCGGGCAGGTGTCTAATACTCAGTAATGTTAATCAGCATTTGAGGGTACGGCTATGTCTGTGAGGGACTCCATGGTCTGCAGAGACCTTTCACAAGTAACTGTCTAAAATCTGTCTGGGGCCCGTGTGGTGCTGACTAAATACATCCTTTCCAGACACATAACAGGAAATGGGAGCTTCCCGGAGCTGTGACATCGTCTCTCAGAGTCACTGGGGCACCTTCGTCCGTCCTCTGCACCGGCCCCCCCTCTCCCAGTCGTCAGAAGCTCACAAAGACCGTTTCTCAGTGGAGGAGGCTGCGATATAGTTGAAGAGGCGTCAGCAGCCACTGCACATGGAAGGCTCAGCACCTCCCAGGGAGGGACAGCGACCCCATGGGGTCTCACCTTCTCCAGAAGTTTGAAATTCCCTGTCAGATCTGCTGCAATGCCATGATTTACAGTCCTTAGTAAAGAGAGGGTGGCAGACTACCCTCCACGTCTCCTGTCAGCAATACAGAACCCTGAGCACCGTCCTGTGGGCAGATCTTTAGCCCCAACACATCAGCTTTAATGCCAGGCTGTGGCAGAGGCAGGGGGTATGCAGCGGGGAGGCGGCATTCTGCTTCCAGAACGTTCTCTGGCTCCACAGCAGCAGAGAAAGCCAGCTCAGCCCTGCTCACACGGAGGAAGCAGCTCACAGCAGAGTCCAGTTGTCACACCTTTGAGCGGGAGAAGACTGGGCTGCCGCAACTCAAACTTCTCCAAGCCGGCCAAAAAGAAACGGAACACACCCACGTTGCAGGTGAGGGCTGTGTGAGTGGTCCAGCGGTGCCTGAGCAACTTGACCACAACCCTGTGAAACAGGTGTCATTATCATTCCAGTTTCCAGAGGAGGAAGCTGAGACCCGCCTGAGCCGTCGAACAGTGTGTCCCAGACGTGACTCAGGCAGAAAGGTTATTCCAGGGCCCTCTGCACACACACACCTCACTTCTCTCTCTTCCTCGGTGACCCTCTCTCTAAGGATTTGTGACATGGGGTGTATTTTCCCTGGGTTTTCTCTGGGTCTGTGTATGCACACGTGTGTGCCTCATAATGGGACGACTCGTTCCTTATTCTGAATAGGATGTACGTGTCTAAGATTACTGACGGCACAGGTAGGGAATTTAAAATGCTCTCAAGAGCTCCTACTACATGGAAAAAAGAAAAAAAATAGAGTGTCCTACAAAAATAATTTTCTATTCACAAGCAAAGCAATACAAAATGTATTTCTCAGTTATTCTGAAATTTCATTTAAATCATCTCATTTGTATCTGATGTGTAACAAACATCGAAAATGCCTCTAGTCTCATATTAAATTCAGTTTTGGCTGCTCTTGTCTCCAGTTCAGAGAAAGAAAACAGAGAAAGAAAAACAATAGGGATGAGAGGCTTGGCACCTGCAGTACTGTGGTTACAGTGCCTGCAGCACGGTGGTCACAGCGCCCACGGCACAGTGATTACAGCATCCACAGCACAGGGGTTACAGTGCCCACAGCACAGGGGTTACAGCGCCCGTGGCCCAGTGGTTACAGCGTCCACGGCCCAGTGGTTACAGCACCTGCAGCACGGCGGTCACAGCGCCCGCGGCACAGTGGTTACAGCACCCACGGCACAGAGGTCACAGCGCCCGTGGCACGGCGGTCACAGCACCAGCAGCAGAGTGGTTATAGCGCCCGTGGCACAGTGGTTATAGTGCCAGCCACATGCACTGAGGCTGGAGGGTTGCACCCAGCAGGGCCTGCTAAACAACAACGACAACTGCAACAAAAAATAGCTGGGTGTTGTGGCGGGCGCCTGTAGTCCCTGCCACTTGGGAGGCTGAGGCAAGAGAATCACTTAAGCCCAAGAGTTTGAGGTTGCTGTGAGCTGTGATGCCAGAGCACTCTATTGAGGGTGACAGAGTGAGACTCTGCCTCAACCGCCCCCCAAGTCCACCTCCCCCAAAGAACCCAACCCCAAAACCAAAAGGGATGAGAAGGATACACCCAAGAGAATGTGAAGGCTGTGAGGGGCCAGGTAGGACGTGAAGCCCAGTGGGAAGCAGCAGGGTGCTAAGGCAGTGAAGCCACCCAGAAGCCCGCAGTCCCTCCCAGGCACAACCGGCCTGCCAGGCGTGGTGTCTACAAGTTTCCTCTCCCGAGCTCAGGTCTGGACTTGGAGCTGGGGGAGCCAGCAGGCTTCCCTCAGCCCTGAGCAACTAGACCCAGCCAGAGATCCAGGATGTTAAAACACTCTGCAAAAACACAACCGCCGAACATCACGCTTTCAGGAGTCATTGATCTCTGCGTGGCGATGTAAAGAAAAACGCTGCGGAGGTAGGTCTGAGTTACAGGCCCGTCGCTTCCCAGCACAGCTCCTGATACAGGCCCGCTCCAGCGTTAAATCCTCATTTCCAGGGACGCAGCCCCTACGACTAAGTGGGTGCTCCTGAATTTCCAAAGTCCCTTTACTCTGAGACTCATACTCCATGGCCCCAAACCCAATAGGTCTTGGATTCAACGCAATCTTTCTGATCAAATCTACTGCTTGGGGAGAACTCATCCCCTGGTTAACAATAGTCCCTTCTTGGCACCCATAGCTCGGCGCCCATAGCTCAGTGGTTAGGGCTCCAGCCACATACACCGAGGCCGGCAGGTTCGAACCCGGCCTGGGCCAGCTAAACAACAATGACAACTGCCACAGCAACAACAACAACAAAATATCCAGGCGTTGTGGGGGTGCTTGTAGTCCCAGCTACTTGGGAGGCTGAGGCAAGAGAATCTCTTAAGCCCAAGTGTTTGAGTGAGCTGTGATGCCACAGCACTCTACCGAGGGCGACACAGTGAAACTCCGTCTCGAAACCCAAACCAAACCAAACAAAACAATAGCCCCTTCTCCCTGTGTCTCAGGATCGAAGCCTTGGAGTCAGTTTTCACTTTTTCCCACATCTTCTTAGATGTCAACTATTTCTATTTCACTGGTGTTCTTCAAATCTCCCCATGGCAACAGTATCAAGCCAGGGCCTTAACACTGCTGAATTACTTTAGTAAATCCTCAAATTTCTCCCTGCCTCTAATCCTAAAAACAAAAGATGATCATATAATGTCCTTTCTCAAAACTCCACCTTGTGTAGACACTGCAGCTTGAATTCCTTCCAGCACCACAACTGTACGCTGAGGGTGAGTGAGACGGGGCAGCCTCGGAGAGCAGGCCCCAGGTGGGACACCCGCCTCCTGTTCAGACGTTTTCAGACCCAGGCAAGTGACTAATTTATTAGAAGAGGCACAGTGAAGACGGACATCCCTGTCACATCTGCCGGGAAAACATTTTGCAGGTTCAGCTCCACTTTAATCTTCTTAACACCTTTAGTCTGTTAAAAAAAACTGTGACCTTCAGTTATTTTAGTAGGAAGGATTTCACGTGAACCATACAGTCTACGTATAAAAACTCAGAACGGCGAGGGGCCGTGATGTTAATATGTTTAATGAAGACAGCCTTGGAAAGCCGTCCTTAATGTTATGTCCCTGAAACCTGTCTGTACTGGACACTGGCTCACACGGACTGGCCCCTCTCTCACTTTACTGCACCCCTGGCTGAGAAGGACCCTCGGTGGGGCAGGTGCCATTAGCAGACACTTCCCACTTGAAGAATATTGTGAATTCAGCAAGATAGTTGTTTTGGGGAATTGATCACCTCTTCCAATTCTCCTTTCTTTAGTAACTCTCCAGTGAATGAACCAGAGTTCCTGTGGCCTCCCGTAAGGGTCTGACCTCGTTCCTCTCTCACAGGATGTGATTTCTGCGTCGGGCTGAGGAAAGTGAGTCCTCTGGGACTGTAATGATGATTTACCCAGTATTGTGTAGGGTATGTAGCAGCCTGCTCAGGAAGGGCAGACTTACATAATGCTCAAGACTTCATATTTTCACAGACAATTCCAAAGAGAGAAAAAAATTGTAGCTCCTATTATATAGATGACTATGGGGTCTTTCAAAAGCGCATTTTTCCTCTCTGGAGTCTACTCTGGAATAAAACACAGAGCTTGACTGTAGGCCTGAGAATGGTAAGGGTGTGAGAACAGAGGTCTTGCTGAGTTCAAAGTCTGGTTGATGGACTGAAACCCCAGCCAGACAGGGGAAGAAGTTTTTAGCAGCTCTATAGCACTGCACGGTAAATATGGTCAAGAATAATGAATTTTTTTTTTTTTTTGAGACAGAATCTCACTTTGTCATCCTCGGTAGGGTGCCGTGGCATCACAGCTCACAGCAACCTCCAACTCTTGGGCTCACGTGATTCTCTAGCCTTAGCCCCCCAAGAAGCTGGGCCCACAAGCGCCCACAACGCCCAGGTATTTTGAGAGATGGATTCTCACTCTGCCTCAAACTGGTCTCAAACCTATGAGCTCTGGGCAATCCACCTGCCTTGGCCTCCCAGAGTACTAGGATTATAGGCATGAGCCACTGTGCCCAGCAAGAATAATGGATTTTATATTTCAAAAAAGCTAGAAGCCAGGACTCTGCATGTTAACAATACAAAGAAGTGATAAACGTCTGAGGTGATAGGTATGCTAGTTCCCTTTTGATCATTACACATTTATGAATTGTACACATTTATTGAAATGTCATGCTATGTCCCACATGTATGTACAATTACATATTATGTGTCAACTAAAATGAAAAGGGGAGAAATGAGGCATGGGGTCAGAGAGCTGAACAGTCGGGAGAGGGAGAAACCTTTGCTGTTGCAAAAACTAAATGAGATTCTACATGCACAGGAGGCTGCAGTGGGCACCAAACTGTCCCCAGCTAGGGGGCCTGGGGGGAAAATTGCCCCCTGCAGGGGCGCCTGGGTTTACATCCTCTTCCTGGCTGTGAATCTCACTCTGCGGTGAGTTTCACAGGTAAACAAGACAATAAATGGAAACTCCTGTGCACAGAGTAAGTGCTCAGCTATTACGACTCATTATTTTTATTTCCTCGAATCCTTTCATTTAAAATCACAACCCCATTCTCCTGCCTACTCTAGTTTTTCCTGTAGGACTCATTACCATCTCCACACTGCGTCTTACTCCTTTATCTTATCTTTAAGCTTTCCCATTAGAATATAAACTCCGTGAAGACAGGGGTGTGCTCTGCTTTGCTCACCACGGGGGGCGGGGGGGGGGTTTCAGTGCTCGCACATGGCAGGCACTCAATAAATATGTGTTGAATGAAAAAAAAATTGCTCAAGATGGTCTTTGGTGTGCAAAATGGGTGACAAATGTTTGTTATGAGATAGCCAGGATGACACTGGCCAGTGGGAACCGTGGCCAGGGTGTAGCTGAAGATGCAGATTACTGAGCAAGGGATGGGTGGTTGCAGGCACGAGGCCGGGAGCCCGTGTGCAGGACAGGTCTGTGTCACTCATACACAGGGTTCCCCGGGAAGCTGCCAGCACCCCAACCACAGACCAGCAGAGGAGCACTGGCTCTGGGTCTCCAGCAGGATCATCAGGAGAGGGTGGAGTGTCAGGGCTGCTCTTCCCCGGCAGGGTGCTTGGGAAGTGGAGGAGGGAGCTGGGAGGGTGCAAACTGGCCTCCCCATCCCCTGCAGTGTGATCCCCAGGGAGTGTGCTGGGAAGTGATGAGAGCTGGAAAGGAAGGGGGGATCTCCGCAGGGAGACTGAAATGCAGAGGGCTGTGTTGCTAGGGCTGTGACGCTCTGTGGTCTGCGGCAGGAGGAGCAGTGGTCAGGAGTACAGAGCACTCCGGAGATGGAGTGCGTGAACCCACGGCAGACTGACATTCTTCATGAGGCCACTGGCCAACTTAGCATCGCAGGGGCTTTGGTTTTTTTAGTACCACATACAGGATGCTGTTGTAGCTAAACAAGCAACCATGGAAAGGAATAGCACATTTCTAGAAACATCTTGATGTTAAAACACTCTAGGGAATTGTCCAAAAATCTAACAGTCACCGCCTCTGTTTCTCATGGTAATATCTTGCCCTTCACTGGGACATGCTCTTGGGTGGATTTAAAAGGTCATTATCAGTTGTAATCGTTACAATTTTTAAAGCCCAACTTAAGTAGGTTAATCTTTCAGTCAAACTGTTAATAAAAGTAAAACATTCAGAAAAACTTTAGGACTCAGTGAATTAGAACCAGTCCAACACTTTTCTGTCTCTTCTGATAGATTAACTTTAGAGGCCTGAAGCACTTCCCGGGATCTCCAAACAACTCAGAAGCCAGTGCTCACTTCCCATTGGTTGGTGGGTCAGTGGCTCAAACGCGGACGGAGTGACCACGATACTAAAGCATGGTAAGAACAAAATGATGAACAAGGCGGGGCAGGGCTTCAAACACCACACAGACATGACTTAGAAGTGAATAAATAAAGAGAAAACTATTTGGAGCAGGTGAATGTTTTGATATGAGAATCGTTCATACTCTTCTGCAGTCTCTGAATGAACAATTGATGATAATGTTAATTAAGATGTATAATAACAAATGTGGACAAAACCAGACAGACTCAGAAGAATATGTTAGAAATGCTTCTTGGCTGGCCCCATGGCTCACACTTGTAATTCTCCCACTCTGGGAGGCTGAGGTGGGTGGATTGCCTGAGCTCAGAAGTTAAAGACCATCCTTGAGCAAGAGCGAGACCTTGTCTCTACTAAAAATAGGAAAACTAGCTGGGCTTTGTGGTAGGCACCAGTAGTCCAAGCTACTTGGGAGGCTGAGGCAGGATTGTGGCTTGAGCCCAAGAGTTTAAGGTCGCTGTGAGCTATAATGATGACAAGGCACTCTGTGCAGGGTGACAGAGTGAGACTCTGCCTAAAAAAAAAAAAAAAATGCTTCTCAATCAAACATGTTGAATGAAAGCCTTTTTGGAATATCGGGTGAGGGCACTATTCTCCAGGTAAATTAAAACATCACATCTCTATGACATAATCACAGCAGTTAATAAAAAATGCAGTCCCTCAGGGTCACATGAGCTGAAAACACAGGAGACGAACAGGCATAGAGGCTGTGGGCACGATTACTCCACTAGGATGACCCCTGCTCTGGCGGGACCACCTCACTTTCACTTTCTCCCAAGGCTTCCCTTGAAGTGCGTTTTGATGCCCCTTCACCCACAGAAGGTTTCTCGGTGAGATACACAGGGGTACATACATGCGGGGTGGGACTGTTCACATCCCCTCTGAAGCCTCATCTGTGCTGCTCAGACTTGAGCAAAGTCCAAGATGAAGATGACCTTGTCTTAGGAGATTCCAACTGACATCTATTGAAACTCTTTCTTGTATGACTTTTCTTTGCCCAGACTGAGATGCTTAAGGAATTTGGATCTTACTAATTACAAACGGAGGGTACCCAGAAATCTGCTAACAAATATTGTATTTTTATAAACATGATATATTATTGTGCATATTTATTAAACATGTATATTTAATTGCTAATATATATCTTTAGATTGGTATCTTCAAAAATGTTTCCCTCACTCTGTAAAAGAGGCCACAGTAGGCACCTGTGGCTTGAAGGAGTAGGGCACTGGCCCCATATGCCAGAGGTGGTGGGTTCAAACCCAGCCCCGGCCAAAAAAAAAAGAGTCCACAGAAAACCCAAGTAAGGCGCCCACACACTGTAGCCACGACAGACAGCAGCGACGGCAAACCTGTCACGATTGTCCTTCTGGAGCCCCAGTCTTCTGAGGGTTTCCATAGTGACTGGCTTAATTTCCTGGTTAAAGGACGGCAGACTATAGCTTCTGCGGCAGCCAGACTGCAGCAGAGAAGGGGCTCTAGGCTCTCAGAGAAGGTGCATGTCCAGATTAGCAGCCTATTTGGCTGTAGCTGCTCCTTCCGAGGTGTGCTGGTTAATATGAAAGGCACCTGGACCCTTTTTATTCCATCTGATTCATAAGAGAAAATGTAGGAGGCCATGAGCTTGTGGATTTTGTATCTTTGTTATGTTAATGACTGAAGGCGATGAAGACTTTGACATGTGGCAGATATACACCCTCTCCTAAGACTGCCCGTCCCCCCCTCCGTCCTCTGCCCCAGCTGGACACGACGCCAGGGTATTTGGAAAGTCTAAAAGCAGACCATCTTTCCTGATCTTATACAAGTGACTCTGAGCTAAGAACTTCCATCTCTAGGACCATCTTGCGGACAAAATTCACGGATGAGAGAAAAAGGCCACAACTATACAGATGACCGGTACTAGCCGTTCTGATTTTAAAAATCGCATTTAAACATACACCGACTTAGGAAAAATCCTTTTTGTTACAATAAAACATACATAGAGACAAGTTCAATATGCAGGTTAAAGTCTAGAGCAGAATATTTTTTTGCCGACTTTTGACTGCAGGATAAAAGTAGCTATTTAACATCTAGAAAGGCTTATGTGATAAATCTTCGTATGTAAGATGGCCTATTAACTAAGCTAAGTTACCTCATTTATCCCCATTGGTAGTTTAAATGGGCCATTTTATCAAATGCTTGGCCTGTCAAGATGATTTAGAATTTAAATATAAAACAGAACAATGCTAATCCTTAATGCAGAATATGGCAGATAGTCAAACACTGAGGTTAGATGTGTGATATTATATTTACGGATATCTTCTCAATCCTCTGAAATGGCAAGACTCACAATAGCTGCCCATTTTACGGCGGTCAGTCCTTGTAAGTCCAGTCTTGGGAGACGCAGATCAGACTGACTAAAATGCTCATTTCTCTTTTGCCCACTTTTCTGCACATTTTTTGGCACAAGAATATATATATACATATTTACCTTTTACAATAATAGATGGGTATCCAAAATATCAATTCTCCAGAACAAAGTTAAATGCCAAAACCAACCAAAAACGTCCTTATATTTGTTGCATTGAATTCTCAAAAGACTTAGGAAGGAGCCCTGGTTGACAGAGTTAAGTTCCTTGGTTAACAAAGGTGTGTTTTGTTTTGATTTCAATTGACCACAGTTAATTATGTAACCAATATTAACTGCAAGTTAGCTTTCATTTTTTAAGATGAAAGATTGAAGATCACATACGAACCAAATTCACGTAATATTTTCTTTAGTCTTTAATGTTTTTCTAAGTAGCCATAGCATTTTCATTTAGAGAGGGAGAGCAGAACTTTAGAGAGAACTGGGATTTGGAAATGTAGGCGGGAAATAAGGATGATGGGAGCATAAATTAGAATCTGGTATGCTATGTACTACTTACCTTCAAAAGTCAAATAAAACTTTCCTCTGTCAAACCAAACGAGGGAAGGCTGCTCGTTCTCTGTATGGCCAGGAGTTGAAGCGGGATGGGAAGGGATGAGGAGAGGGAGAGAGAAGGACACAACGTGAGTTACAGAGCAGGAGTTACTCTCACCGTGGGGAGGGTGGAGGCACTGCATGCCATTAGCGTGCAGGAGAAAGGGAAGCTGGCAATCTAGGCTTTATTTTATTTTTAGTTAAGGACACAGAAAGCAAAAGCAAAGCTGTGGAGGCCTAAAGGAGTGGGTGCACATTGCTGGCGGCTGGACACTTGGGGTGCATGGAGCGGAAGTCTTCCTGGCCATGCAGGGGCGTCAGCGTGTTTGAACTGCTCTAATTTGGGCTGTATCCATTTCATCTTCAATGTCAGCCCCTTCTATGTTTCCAAAGAGATCAACTCAAAGTTACAGTTGTACAAAACACTAGCTCAGGTTTTAAATGACAACAGCATTGCATATGAATTTAAAGGTCATGGAAGATGTCCTGTATCTTCCACCCCCTCCCCTGGCATCACCTTGGGCATCCAGACACAAAACACCCCTCACCTATGTACCGAAGAGAAAACGGGATTACTAATGGTGCTCTATTATTTTTTTAGATTAAAAAGCGGTGACCTCACATGTAATTCTGAGCAGTCAAATACTATGTCTCCTTTGTGAATTCACAGAGCAGTAGCATCTGACCTGTTTTGAAACTTTTCACTGAGAAACTGTCATGCAACCTGCTGCTTTTTAAACAATTCACTTAAACAATTTCAGGGGCACGAGTCCCGCGATGACAGTGAACACACAGGGTGCGTCTGAGAGGCACTGGACACGCATGGGGGGAGGAGCATGTCCATGGCGGTGGCATTCGGATGGGCAATGGCTTGGATTTCTGAAGTCTGGGCATCTAGAGAGCGCTCACGAGGGTCATACCTGCAGGCGCTTCACAGCGCCTTTCAAACGAGGGCAGTTTGTCGTAAAAAACATCATCTTCTGACACTACGAACCAAAGAAACATAAACAAATGGAAAACAAAAACACAAATACAGATCCCAGATGAGACTGAGCAGCAACTTCACTGACACACAGAAACAGCCGCATAGGGAAAGGAGACAAAGCCCAAGACGCTGGAGCTGGGCGGGACAGGAATGAGTGATGTGCTTGTTTGATGATGGTTCTATGAGAAGAAATTAAAATTTAAGAAAGTGCCAGGTTTGGGGCATCTGTGAATCTGGCTGAAGCCAGGTCCAGGGCAGCAGTCACGCCCCACCTTCTCAGGGAGCTGTCAGGGCGCCGTCACTGTCAGTGACTCATGCAAGTGTGTTTCACTGCCACATGACTCCCAAGTGGCCAGACACCTGTCCACCAACAAGAGCTCCTGACCGGGCCCCGGGATTCAACAGGATCAGCCCACAGGCACCTTCCACCAGTGGGGGTTGGGGGGAAAATGATGCTCTTCACGTGACTGTAGAAAGGCAGGAGTACAGAGCAGCACCTGTGGCTCAAGGAGTAGGGCGCTGGCCCCAGACACGGGAGGTGGCAGGTTCAAACCCAGCCCTGGCCAAAAAAAAAAAGGCAGGAGCATAAATCCAAGGTCCCAGCTTGAACTATACCAGTTAGCCTCCTCAATATCCAAATTTAATTTGCCTTGCACTTGGCTTTGATAGGTATGAATTGCTAATTTTGAACAGAATTACTGTGATTTCATCTTTGTCTATGATGTTCAGCTGTGGCTAAATGTCTCTGTAAATTGGTCACAGCAGCTTGGACTTGTACTCTGGACTTCAGCTATTTCAGCTCTTAACAAGGTCTCTCTTCTCAGCGACTAAGACAGGCAGGAAAATGAGGTTTTTTTTGAAGAGGGGTCAATTCTTAAGGCTCTAGGATAAAAGCCGTTAATCACAGTTTTTATTATGCATTGATCTGTTCTTGGGTGCCTAGAAAAAGTTAATGCAACTTCTATAATACGGGGTCCTGGAGACAGGCCTTTTCAAAAAAACAGTGTCAGGGAAAAAAGAGACTAAAGTCAAAGGTGGGAATTTTTTCTTGAGCTCTGCAGCGTCTACTGTCAAACCGCAGCATAATTAGCATAATGCAAACGCGTCTCAGGAAGTACAGACAAGTGAGAGTTGTCACCCAGCTGGAGAGAGAAGGTCCAGAGCACTTATCTTCCATCTTAGATGCTATCGCTCCTACACTGGGTAAAAATCTGGCTGTATTCAGAGCTTCAGAAGGAGCACAGCACCAAAGCCTGTCTCATGTGCCCCTTGAATTCCTCCAAGACCCCTAAGACATAACTTAAAATGCCTAATCAGCAGGGAAGGAATAAAAGGGCAGGAGAACCTGGTCGTCTTTTTGCAGTGGGTCCTAAGGAAGGTCTTACAAACATTTAGAAAAGACCACGATCAAAAAACAAGTCACAAAAGTGGTTATTTACACTTAGAGACAAATCCTCATTATCCCTGTTATCTCCATCTCAATATGCCCAGGAGTTTGTTTCTTATAATATTTAGAAAAAAAATTTAAACATTTTCCCTATTCCTTTAATATTAATAGGATTTTCTCCCAAATTATACCGTACAGGTCCTGTGGGACTCTTCCTAGTGCAAAAGAGTTCATTGTATTTCACTGGTTCTAGGATGTGTGATTTTTCACATTCTGGCCTGTCTGAAATTGGGATATGCCTTATAATTAATGTGATAAGAAAGTAATTCATCTTAGTAAAACTGGCAGCCCTTTCCCCCTTCCTTAGTCATGGGTAAAATCATGGTGCGTTTTTAAGTCAAGGATGTCTGAAATTCAACAAAATGCAGTTGCGTGTGGGCTCCTCTATCTGAGCGGGACAGTACACAGAAAGTGCTGCTATCCCCTGTGGCCTCAGATTTACTACTTGATAATCACGGCTCTTGTGAAAGATTTCACACCAGAGTCGTCAGGGGCATTTTCTCATCTGAATTGCAGTGTAGAAAGTTTAGACTTGCTCTTAAAAATCTGGTTCTTGAATTGCTTTAAATGCAGCTCACCAGTTCCCACACTACGTGCCCCAGTTTTGGCTCCAGTGCCATAGGAAATGGCAAAGCATTGTGGCAGCAAGAGGAAATGCTGAGCTGTCCACTTTGGGGAGTTCGCGGCTGGAGTTCTCCGCCTGCCCCAAGCCACTCAAGCACACTGGTGGACACTCCCCGGTGGTCCTGTCCAGGCCCCTGCTGTTGAACAGCCAAAAGCACGTCCTTTCCGGAAGGATAGGAGCGGCTACACGCAAGAAGATGCCGGGGGCTCAGTCACCTGGTAGTGTGTTTACTCCATAGAAAAGTGGCTGCCTGGCAACCGCACAGAAGGAAGTACTGAGCAGGAGCCTGAGGGACTCAGCAGGAGGAAGAAGCCACATAAAAACAGCAGAACCAGGCAGCTTAGATCAAGGCGCTCCTCAGCCACCAAGCAATGTGACCTCCCGCTTATGTGGCAATGTTTTTAACCCCCTGTGATTCATCTTGAAGGAACCCCTACTAGATGTGTCAACAATCAGGGGTGCCGGCAGGATTTGCCATCTCTGCAGCAGGGGGCACGGAAACTCACTGTACAAGACACAGCACGGTTCACACTCTCTCTGTGTGTCACAGTGAGCTGAAGCTCACGTCAGATGGTTCATCTGCGGTCACCTGGGGCCTGTCCAGGTCCCTGCTGTTGAGCAGCTTGGGGGTTTTGAGTGACAACTCAAACTTTCAGTTCCTCTCTGATCAACAAGGGGAAGCCATGTGGGGCGGGTGAAACAAACAATCTCCGAAAAGCAAAACAAAACAACATCAACCGGGCCTGGGGGGGACGGCTGTGGCAATCAGGGAATGTTAAGAGATAGAGTTAAAAAATGGATGTTACAGAAAAAGAAAAAAACAAGCAAAAAAAAAAAATACCCAGAGAGAAATGAGCTTACAGACAGGGGGAGAGAGAGGAAGCCTCGGATTGCCTCAGCTGACGTAACCACACGCGTACAGACACCGTTACGTGTGTCTGTTCATGAGTCACACGAAACCGGGTGACTGGCTGTATTGTCACCACGTTTAAAGGGTTCTTGTTGGGATGATTAAAAATGTAGAGCATGTGATATGGTTCAAATTCCTTTTGGGGGCCTTTTAAGAGGCATGATCTTAAATTATTTCTCTGAGAAATTAGACAATTTTTCTCCCCTGAAAGAGCTTACAGCTTTGATGGAGCTGCTTCTCCCACCAGCAACTCTCTGGTCTGCTCTTCTGTAAGGAGCAGCCCGAAGTATTTAGCTGTGGCCAGTGATTCTCCCATGCAAGGCAGGATGGGTCAGCTGGTCCATAATATGGAGGAAGTGGTGGGGAGTTCAGATAAAGGAAGACCGTGGGAAGTGGAGGTCTTTATTTTTTTGAGACGGAGGCTCAAGCTGTTGCCCTGGGTAGAGGGCCGTAGCATCACAACTCATAGCAACCTGCAGCTCCTGGGCTGAAGTGATTCTCCTGCCTCAGCCTCCCAAGTAGCTAGGACTATAGGCGCCTA